>LGTU01000651.1:0-28832 GCA_001314425.1 Phytophthora pluvialis | reverse complement strand
GGGCTTGGTTGCCAAGTCTCGACGAAGGCGAGACACCGCTGTCCCGGAAGGACCGAACCGCTGGGGGCAACTCAGCACAGGCCAACAAGCGCCGACTAACTCGGCGATTGTTGTGTTTGTTGTTTGGATCCACATCTGACGACTTTGTGTGTTCTGCAATACCACACAAGAGATGATTCACGATACCGGTGCGCTGCTATTCTTCCTACCGCCTTACTCACTGGACCTCAATCCTATTGATGAAAGTTTTGCGTTGCTCAAGCGCTGGATTCAACTCCATGCCAATATGACATTTCGTGAAAATCCCCTCGCAGTGCTCACTGTCGCCATGCATCAATGCACAAGACAGAAGGACGAAGTAGGAGAGAATCTATATCGACACTGTGGTTACAGTCAAAGCAAACTCTCGATTAAAGAAATATAGCATCGCTATATCTGTTCTCTCCTCATCTACGGACCTTGTTCGTCTGCGTGGTCTGTGTCGACCATATCGCCTGCAGGAGCTTGGGTGCTGCTCTCTGTCTGCTCGCGAAATGTATGGCGCAGGCTGTAGCTGGGGAGAGCAAGTGCAGTGCGCAGGTCGGCGATATTCACGAGCATAGGGACTGGAACGTCGTGGATCTTGAACCTCACGGGCCGGTACTCTGCGTTGGCTAGCAGTTGGTCATCTTGCATTGCCGTGTCCAACGTAGCTTGCTGTGCATCAATATGTTGCAGCTGGCGAAACGTCGTATTGTAAGGCACTGCCACCGGGGCGTCTTCTGGCAGTCTTTCCTGCGTGACTGCCATGTACGTGCGCGTCGCATTTCCTGCAGCGATACCTTGCGCGCGAAACAGCTCGGCAACCCTCGGCATCTGTTCTTGAATGCGCGCGGCCGTCGCCCTTCGCAGTGTTGTCACCTGCTTAGCCGGATTGGGTACGTAAATGTACAGCTCCAGATCAACCCCAGACTGGCCATTTTGTCGGCGCCTTGCCTTCTGCCATGCCGTATCGAGCTGAACTTACATTGCCTGGTTGTCGTTGCAGAGCACCAGGAAGTCCTTCTGATAGGCGTTATTCGTCAGCTTGAAGTAGATGTCGAAGTCGGAGTTCCACTGCCCCGGTAGCTCGCTCTCAAAGTGCTCTTCCACCTTAGCTCGCAGTACGCGGCACCTCTGTGCTACAGGGAAAACAAACGCAGGAGAAGGCGGCACTTTGTTACGGCATGATGCGTAAGGCTGGTCGTTCTTGATGAACAAACGGCAAGTTGGATTATCAGGGAGGGGAATTGCTACCTCCATGGGGTTTCCACAACTGAGACCGTATGAACACAGACAGCCTTTTGTTTTTCAAATGGCGCCAATCTCCTGGTCTCCTTCACCTCTTCCGCCACACTTACCGCTCTCCCCTTTTCACGGCCACCTCCCTTGTCGCACAACAGCAGCCAATGTTTTTGCTGGAGAGCTCCGTCCGAAACACCGTCCAGCAGCCGCTGCCGCTCGCTCCTTGCTACGCCAATCTCAGCTCTTGCCGTGCGCCCTCTGGGTGCCTTCATCCGCTGCTCCCATCCGGCCAACCGGTTCTCCCACCTACCGACGGTGTCGCGATGCAATGATCTGGCCTTGCCGCCACCAACAGCTCGCTGCCCACGCCCACTGCAGAACCATCAGCACAGAGATGTTCACGGGAGGAATTGAATCTCCGTCATCCGCGTGGGGTGCTTTTCCACTAAGCTACGCGAGCGTTCATGATGGTGTCTTGTGGGATGGGCAGCAGTCTCCCTTGGCGTGCTGTCGTTTGCGCTTGCTCCTTGGTCTTCTTGATTGTAAGTGAGGGCGCTCCACGCGCCACCACAAATCATGTGCAAATCCAAGATTAGATCAAATGTCCCAAGTTCCTGCTGGATGGCCAAGTCGTCAGATACAGCAACACGACAGGAGTGGGGCCGCCCGGTGGAGTACCACATCGAGGCGATGGTGAAGTCCATCGTACCACGACAACCTTGGCGATACTTAGAGCAGCGGTACGCTATCTTCCGCGATGATGTCCAGGCTGGCGTGTACTTGTAGCCACGAGAGAAGCGAGTGGTCCGTGCTTGACGTGCTTGACCCCTGGGGCGACTGGGTGTGGCGCCAACCGGAGGCCCACTTGATCAGCAGCCCCAACTTGGCCAGCATTCTCGAGGGGCGCCTCTGGTGGCATCTGCATCTTGTCGAATGATCCCCTGTTCTTACCGGGTTAGTAGTACTGCCCGACTTGATCTGTCGTGGCCGTACATTTTCAGATCTCATGTCGGATCATTGCAAAACATATGTGTTTTGCAAGACCCGGATCAGTTCCGTATGTGATCCATTCTGGAGCTAACCGCATCATCCACTCTCTCAGGTGCGTGGCATTCGAAATCCTCTTCATCGTCTGAATCCAGTTTGCGCTTGGGGCTTGATTGAGTAGATCTTGACTTTCTAATGACCATATCCGCAGTGGGCTCAGTTCGGGACATGGAGGATTCTTGAATGACGTGGTGCGAGCAACGACAGCCGTCCCTTCATCAAACTTTTGAGTACTAACAAACTCCTCCAAAGTATGGAGTGATGGTAATTGGCTGATTAGGGTTTACGTTCAGAGAGTGTTTAGTCAGTTGTATTGTTGCAAAGGTACTACCCATCGCCGGATTGGACGGCGTTACTGCAACACCAGCACAACTCCACGACAGCCTTGCTGCAACATCAAAGCAACACGACAACCTCCACAATGTTATATTTCAGCACTCACCTGTGATAACCCATATTTTTCAGGACGGATGTCACGGCCACTCAACTTCGTTTCTACCGTCTTTATAACATAACACAAACACTACTATCGAAAATCATGTACTCATACTAAAATCAAGGAAGGTGCATGTAGCAGGTACCTCCAGGAAATCATTGAAGTTGGTCTGTTGCACGTGATCGGCACACACAGTACCGTGATTTTCTTTAAGGGCGCTTTGAACGCCTTTTACAAGCAAATGACATAGATTTGTACGCTATAGTTTGCATAAGTGATTCACGAAAGGGTTAACAACACCTCGTTTCTTTCTGGACTCTTAAACATTGAAACCTCCAACTTTATTGACCACCCAGCTGTTTACAAAACGAAATATCGTTCAGTATTGTGGTGAAGTGCCGAACCAGGCAAAGTAGTAAGCTCATCAATCAAGTGGAAACTGGAAGCGGTGCTGGGACACCGAAGACTGTCGTGTAGGAACACGCTGAAATTCTCACTACCAATCGTTATGAGTCCCACCAGCAACACACGCTACCCCGGGCAGGCTAGCGAATGTTGGATATAAAAACGAAGTCTAGGAACAATCTCATACACCGAGTCGGTTGCAAGCGCCTCTGTACACCGACGTTGTCTGATAAATAGTTAATTGTACGAACTAATTGGCGGGTTCTAGGTGTCTTTCTCCAGATGGAAGATTGTCATGTGCCTCGGGCGAATAACCCGTGAAAGTGCAGTGATCTGAGAAATTATTTTAACGTAGTATCCAATATACCAGTGTGATCGACCTACACGATAGTTTTATTGGTCCCTGCAACCACACATACAATACGTAATCAATGCAATCAAAGTCATCACGATTATATTAAATGCAGTTATTGCTAGCCCACCCCTTTCCTCTCCATACCCACCCTTCGTTTACTACCCCGCCACCGATACGCCAGTAACGAGGCAGTGTAATTGCTTTGTTCAGGTCTTTAACAGCTAGATATTCGAACTTCTCCGTTGTCGAACACCAACTTCCAGTAGAAGACGCCCTTGCGATTTGCTCAAGAAGAAATATTATCCAGGTAGTTGGACTTCTGGGGTTGTCCGGAAACCGTTTCTGAAAACTCGTTAGAGCACTTGATTGCAGTTCCTGGGCGTCCTGTGAGCTTGCCAATGAGGCGTGTTACAGCGAAATAAGGCTCCTCGTCTCTTTCAAGAGCTCAACGAATCTTTCGAGGCCTTTCTGGGCGTTTCCGAGCAGGTAGTCATCGCAGCAACGCGTTGGGTAATTGGTGCTAGGATGTGACTGCAATCCACCCCGATGTGTAGTGAGATTTACAAGCACAGCAGTGTTTCGTGCGGATATGCTCGATCTATACAAGTAAGACATTTGAGGAAGTCAGATCTCCAAATTCGAACAGATATGATAACGGATTGCTACCTCAGCAGCATACCTGTTCGGAGATTTCCAGTCATGCGCGAGTCGGCGGCATATTTGATCAGGACGCGGTGTCTACACAAATAGTCAATGGAAAAGTTCGTCACAGTTGCGTTCATGTCGAGTTCACGTCGAGTTCACGTCGAGTAGAACTTGATTGGTTGTCGTCGTCACCGTATCTAAAACGGCACAGCCCAATGAGGTCGTTCTGAAACCCCAACGGCTTCCCAGCGAAGGTTGTTTTATCGGTCTCTGTATTAAGCGGCAACGGACCCCCCAAACACGTTTCGTTTGTCACGCACTCTCGAGGCCCTGGCCAAGCTGAAAGAGCAGCATTGTTGGATATTGCATGTTCTATCGATATAAAGTAGTGAGTGTTAGTTACAACTATTTATGGAAATACACAGCCAATAAAAACGAGACGTAGCGCTTTCAGAACGTGTTGTGTACTGGTTCCGAGCTTTTAGCTGAGCTCCTTGAGGAATTCGCTGAAGAACTTCGGGCGGTTTGTGTACCGGCTTCGCAGAATCCCCAGAGATGCACCTGAAGCAGGACCTCCTTGTAGGAGGTTGCCAATCTCCGGTCGCAAGGCTCTATCCATTCCTGTGCGAACACTCGTCGTCTCAGCCACTTTTTCCCGTACTCGCGTGTGTAGCCCCTCCCCTGCGAGCCTTCAGTTAGTCGGACACACTTGCACACGTTTTGTGCGATGTGCATATGTAGTAGGTGCGAGATACCTTCTCCGGTGTATAGCCGTACCAGTAGGTATCGCCCACCATCTAGCTACAAGAAGGCCACATCTCTTGTCGAAAACTAAAATCAATACGACTACGTCAGACTACCCCTAACACCGCCACCGCATACACCGTTCCAACACCACATGAGGACTCCCCACCACCCCGTTCGCCCTCGCGACCGACCGAGTCCCAACCTCCCAATGTTCTGGCCAACACGGCCGTTAGTACACTACCCCTAACAGTGTCTCTGACGTAGGATAATATCCAAATCCATATGTTATTTTGGGACAGTATATTATCTCTTTTGTGACAAAAGAGCGCTCACTCCGCCCTTTAAGAGTTTTTTTCAAAAAAGGGTAGAAAAAAGACCGTCTAAAAGGGCGCAGATAGCGCCATTTTACACAAGTTCAATATAGTTTATACCGTACCTGTCAGAAGCACCACGTATATGCAAATCGGGTATATTTCGTATTTAATAAGGTATTTGACAACAGGCTTGGATATGGCTAGCTAAAGTGTCCATAAAAGAATGAGGTTTCGCGACACCCTACTCTAACACAGTAACTATCAGCTCGCGCATTTTCCTGGCAGCGGCCTCTGTTGCGCAGACGTTATAGCTTCACACTGCTATACGACAGAATGGCTATGATGAGCTAATCGTGGGTACCGGTACGAGATTTGCCATATGATTGGCTACAAGCGGAGTGACCCTACTGACCAAGCTACGCTTCTGACAGGGCAATTACAGTACCCTATTTTATAACATAACTTAAACAGTATGATCACTAAACATGTAGGCATACTAAAACTAAGGAATATGCATGTATTAGGTACTATACCTACAGCGAATCATTGAATTAATATGTTACAAGAGATACGCACATGTAGAACCGCGATTTTGTAAAAGGGCGCTCACTGCACCCTTTAAGAATTAAACGACGTAGCATTGTATATTATAGTTTATCTAAGTGGCGCACGAAAGGGTTATACTGTCCCAACAGCACATCAGAATCACTGGCATGTAGAACGGCACTGGCACTACATACACCGTTTCAACAGTGATATATCATCGGGGCGTTCTTTAGGCCAAACGGCGTACGTAACCACTCGAAATGTCTCAGTGCACACGTGAAAGCAGCGATCTTCTGAGCTCTCATGGTCGTCATGATGGCCCAAAACCCGCTTGCTGGATTCAATGACCAGAACCATTGGTAGGTCTCTCTATCCGTCAACAAATCATCCACCGCATCCAGCAGCTTGCAATCAATGTACAAACGGATATCCACGTCATTTCGTAGATCTTCCGAAGATGGTGGAGCGTCGTGCTACGAGCCCTCTCTTTGATAGGCGAATGTCTCTGCGCATCAATATTGCGTAAGGTAAACGGTCAATTAGGGGACGCTCAGCTGGCACCTCTTTCCTCCTGGAATTGCATGAGATCCACATCACGGGGAAGGCAATTTTCGACAGTTCTGCAATGCCCGCTGACTCCGCTTGTTATTTGCACTTTCCTTACCATGGACAAATGATATTGCGCAATGGAGCCACAATCATTGACACAACTTCAAATTTGTCAGATGCCAATAAGAGGCCGATATTAGACTTGTATTCAGTATGCTCAGTGGGTCCAACGAAACTCGATAACAACAGGGGTGGACCTATCGCCAAAGAGCATATCGCGACAGTAAAATCATTTACGATAGGTTATTCATTTACGAAGGTGAAACCACTTTCCATAATGCTGCTTTATCAAGGCGTGAGAGCCGAGGCCACAGTCGCTTCGGATGGCGCGCCCGCGTCAGCTCACCTCAGGTCTCAAGGATGCCCCCCCCCGTACGTAACAAAGTGGACTTGGTGAGGAATGCCATGAGCATTGACGTGTGTACTCCCCAATCGACAGGGCATGGATCGTGCTACCTAGTCGATGCACTACAATGCAGCATTTGAAGGGATAACATTTATGGGGCTGTTCCACTCGACAGTAAATTCGGCGAAAGACAATGCATGCGTTTGATTAAACTTACACAGTAGAAGTGACTCAACTTGTCTAAACTGGCGCGGGTTCAACGATGACACTTGCGTTGCGCGCGCTTGTCTTCGGCTGCTTCCGCTTCGTAGCACCTGATCGGGCTTTGCTAGATTCAATTTCCTGCAACACCGTGTGTGTCAATAGTCGTCCGCCATCCACAACGCGCTTACGCTTCTTGGTGCTGTCCTTGCTTCGTGGTGATGGCAGCTTCAGGATCGCATCTTCGCCAACAGTCTTCATCTGTAGCCATGTGGCTAGCTGTACATGAATTGGCACACCATTCCGCGTGGACGTTTTTAGCCGTGTACTTGATCTTGACCAGCGATAGCGAGAAGGCCGCAAGCCTTGAACCCTCGCACAACATTTCGACCTACCTTGGATCCTCGCTATGCAATGCTTGCCATCCGAATTGCGTCGTCTTTGCAGATCGTGTAGTGTTCATTGTAATTTTCCTCCGCGATTTCACCGATCAGCTTGTGGATTTTGTTCTTGAGCGAAGCGATCACGCCAAGATCCAAAGACTGTAGAAGGCGTGTGCTGTTTGCAGACACAAACACTATCACGATGCTCAGATGCACGGCCGTATCAACCACCTTAGCCGAGTAATGCGTCGAGCAGCCGTCTAGGATCAGCACAAGCGGTCGTTGGACGGACCTAGGCACCGACCTAACAATGAAGTATAGCTATATCCCAAATAACTCAGTGTTGATGAAGCCCGACGGTGACGTCGTCACAACGGCTCCGAGTGTCTCGCAGATTTCCAGCAGTCGTGATGAAATAGTGCTTCCAGGCTGGACGAATGCAGGCGGGGCCACGAATCCAGAAGCACAACGGCATACCACGATTGTGAGAAGAAATATCTAAGTACTCCATACGTTGCTTGACCCCCGAACTGCAGCCATCTTTCTACTCTGAGCTGCTGCTGGAATGTCCATATTACACACACGCGAGGGGCTAGTTGTAGATTAATGTTGAGTTTAGCTAGAGTGTTAAAAGGTGTGGTTAGGTCAGCCGGGACGACGCAATTGCGTTTGAGAGAGAGCGACTGGGCCGAACATCCCGTAAGAGCTGAGTAGCCCTCCTAAAAACACTTGTACCACCCTTCGCCGATACTTCCAGCACAGCCGAGCAGTGCCACCTCCTGCGCTTTTCATATGATGACAGAACGGCCGACAGGATGACGAACAAGCTGTCGACCGACGACCCAGTCGTAAGAGAACGACTTAGGTCCTGGCCGTCTAGCACTCAGAGGCCTGCCCTCCGCTGCTAATTTTAGCCACTTCCGGACTGTTCGTTCGTGAACACCAGTTGCTGCCGCGACTACAACAGCGGGGGCGCCTGCTCGCACTTGATTGATGATGTCATCCTTCGTCTCCGTCGTGTGGATGTGAACCATGATGTTTGTTTCGAAATGAGGGCTGTTCATTAAGTTCCCATCAACTGCTCAATTGTTTTCCCGCCAACCAACTTGAAATGCGTAAATTTGTATGGGTTTCGTACTTGATACTATTTCTACGAATACTAGACAGGAAAATGGAAGACAGCGTACTCATTGTCCAAATTACTTCGACCTTGAATTGACCAAACGGCTCAAATTGGCAGTTTCCTTGTAGGAATGAAGAAATAAGTATGGAATGTAGTTTTGTGTAGTGTTCATAATAGTGGTATAAACAAAACGACACGCGTAAGTGAAGAGGTGTGGTAAAAACTATGATGTACAACATGTAAGGATAAAGATAGTTATGGGTGTGTTCGGTGGAACACAATTTACAATGCGCAATATCGTCCGATATAGCATTTTACAAGCAAACTCGATTTAGCCTCGCATTACGTTTTCAGCACATTTCATGGAAGGGCGGCTGCAACTGCCCTGGCTAAATAGATGGGAGTGACGGGTATCGCTTCAGCCGGGTTATACGGTATTCAAGAATGCAAATGCGACGCTTGGTTCACTTTGACTGTTGCCATGCAGGACCCAGGAGGAGAAGAAACTGCCGACAGCGGTTCATCAAGAGAGGGGGAAATACTCGCGGCGGTCGTTGCTCTTGCCCCGTATTTGCGCTCGCACTACGCAAAACTCCCACGCCACAGATCGATCCTTCAAGGTCGCGTACCTACGTGAGTTACTTGAATCTGAAAGCGAAAAGAGGTTCTACGATATAGCAAGAATGCAACGGCGTACATGTGTACAATTACAACATATTCTAGAGAGCACAGGGCTCGTTACCACGAGCGACGCCGTGTCCAGCGGCGAAAAACTGATGATCTTTTTACCGGTGCTTGCAAGATCAACCTAGCGTACAATTGGAGAACGATGGCAACATAGCGGCTCGACAGTGTCGGAGGGCGTACATCGAGGTCTTTCCGCCCTCGTACAGGTTAACGATACCTACATACGACCTCCGAAATCGGGCACTCCAGCTCATATTGCAACTTCACCTAAGTTTTGCATATTCTTCAAAACCTGTGTAGGTGTAATCGATGGTAAGTATTTCAATCTGCTTTTAATATTTGTATTTATCGTTGTACTAACACCTCATGGTTTCACTAGGTACTCACAGCCTGGCAATTGTTCCTATTGAAGACCCCCCTCCATTTCGCAATATGAAAGATCATTTAACACAGAATGACATCGCCGCATGCGACTTTGCCATGAATTTCTGCTACAATTTAGTTGGATGGGAGGGTTCTGCTCATGACGGCAGAGGTATGGTTGACGATATTGGACGTGGTTTCCCTCAAATTGAGGGGAAACATTTTCTGGGCGATGCTGGATATAGTCTAACGGCGGATACACTATCTCCTTATCGAGGTGTTTGCTAGCATTCGAAATAATGGAAATCTGGAAATTTGAAGCCTCAAACAATGCAAGAGCTATATAATTTGCGCCATTCGTCGTCGCACAATGTTATCGAGAGGACATTCGGCGTGGTAAAAAATAAAGTTCCACTGTTAACTGCCAAGCTATCGTACCCATTCAACCCTCGAGTGGATTTTGAACTTACTGCAGCGGTTGTGCACAATTTGATTGGATTCGTGCAGAAACCTCCCGGTCCGTTGGACCAGCCTGACCCCATGGCGTCTGCGAGTACGAATATTCAAGTCGAAGGCGCCAGTATTGAGATGGAGACTGCAACCGCAACGTGAGTTAGGGACCAGATTGCACAGCAAATGTGTCATAATTACCAAGCATATATTGCACGAAGAGATAACAGTGTTGTCATATCAGATAGGTCACAGCCGGATTAGGACTTTGCCGTTTATATACTCTACTAATGTTGAAGCGAACAGGATGTCATTGTAATACTGGCGAGGTATGCTTCCTTCGTGTCGTCGTCAAGCACGTTGAAAGCCTCTACTGCTCTAGGGTTGCCAACAAGTAGTTGACGTAGTCAACTCTCGCACAAGTACTCATACCTGCACTAAACCAGTCATAAAATCCGTAATTGCTATCTGAGCCTGAGAACGGGACCGTTGGCGTGCCCGGCGGCCTTGATGCTCGACGAGGTTTTCTAAAGCGTCCAATATTCGATTACCACTCGTTCTGCGGCGGCCTCCTCCTAGGGCTCTCCCTGGAGTTCCCGGGCTTCCCGTAAGATGTGAAGTGGCGGGGTCAGACAAAGTTCCTGGACTTCCTGGACTTCTCGATCTCCCTGGGCGAGGGGAAGGTCCCGGATAAGGTGAAGTTCCCGGATTTCCCGGAGGTGACACTGTTGAAACTATCAAGACGACTCGGAGTCCCCGTTCCAACCGAGCGCGCTGGAGTCTCCGTACTCCCCGACTCATGGCTCTCCGATGTGTCCCTTGTATCATTGCTTGGGATACCGCCCAGCAGCAATTACACCGCCAAATATTTCATGTAGCTCGTCGTACTACAGCAGTGCCCTATCTTGAAACTGTTTAGCATCATGATGCATAACCAAATACTCGGCCCAAATAGAATCCGGAGCGGTCGGCCTTCTGGTCGTAGGGCATCGACCAAAACCACTATTGCCCAGTACTGCAGCATATATGCCATATTTCTTCTTCAGTTGCTGAAGGCGGATCTGCAACTGCAGCTTAGAGAAAGTTTGCCCTACTGGAGCATTGAATCGGTTCAGTATACGCGTCCATGTCTGATTCTTGAAGCCAGCTTCAATCCTCCCAATTCTGCGAGCTTCAGACAACAGAACTTGAACAAAACCAATCCATGCTTCGCCGTTTCAAGCACCAACCATTGAAGAAGAAGGAATCAAATTTGTGAATGAGTGCTCTAAAAGGAAGATATGACATCACAAGAATAGAGGATGTGCATGCTACGATCGTAAGTTTAGTCAAGGCGGATAGTGGATAACATTATGAGGACGAAGTGCTCACGTTGCAGATCATGCGGGATATATCGCCAAATGCGGCGATAAGGAAAATAGATTCTGAACTCGATAATGGTCGACCGAACAAAAGACGATTTGACCCTAAATCTCAAATGCGCAATTTTGTGCAAAAAAAAAGACGCGAAATATTGCAAATTCTGGGCTACCGAACTCACCCTACTGTATAACATTTGTGTAGCCGGACAATTTGTTAAAGTGGACACAAGCCTTAGCCAATCAACATCGAGGATATCATTTTAAAAAGCCCAACCTTTTCCCAGTAGTACTCTTTGGTTGATACCTCCTAACCTATCTGATACCGCCCATACAGCTAGACCACCCATGTGACATGGTACACCTCCCGTACAGTTGTCATCACCACGGGAACATGCGTGCTTCCGAGCAGTTCCCTCCGGCTGCGCGGTAGCTGAGATGGGTCGTGCACTCCCAGATTGCACGAGAACGCTCCGCTGCATAGGATGCATCCTAAGCTCATTTCCGAAAAAGCCTCAAGCACAACAAGTATCATGACTCGCTCCAGTTCTCCCGCCCAATCCGCACACTCAAGCCCTCCGTCCTCGCGCGCTACATCCGGGGCCCCCGACCGTCGACTCGCCAATCATCAAGGGGTCGCGCTGGCCAATGACGCGGGGTTGGGGCTTCTAGGGTGTCCTCTATAGCCTCTCCTCGTGCTCTTGATGGCCGAGCCGCTAGACAAGCCTATCTACAGTTCCAAGAGGGACAAGCCGAGCGAGTCCGAGACCGCGCCCGCTACCACCGAGACCCACTACCCGACGCGGAAGACGATGAAGACTCCCCGCACCCGCTACTGGACACTTATCGAAACAGCATTGACTCCGAGGGCGTGCTGAAGATGACAAACTTCACGCCGTCGGAGGTTGTGCGTATCTACGGCTACGTGAGCGACTTCATGCCCACCAGGTGGAACGTTGACTGGGGAAAGAGGAGCAAGCAGACTCCTGTGGACATGTTCTACATGACACTCAGTGTCTTGAAGAACGGGGGTGACTGGGCGGTGCTCGCCAACTCGTTTGGGCTCAAGCCCGCAGCGTTCGAGAAAATGATCGTCCGTTTCCTAGATCTACTCTCGCCACGGTTGTACGAGTTGTATGTGGAGCAAACTCCGAGCACCCACACCATGAAGAAAGTCGTCTTGGCTGGTCATGCATTCGAGAACTGCTATGCTGTAGACGTAACCTTTCAACAAGCGAACATGCCCAGCGGTTCACAACAAGGAAGAGCGGAGTGCTATAGTGCAAAACACAAACTACATGGCTACAAGGCGGAGCTCTCCATCATACCCACTGGACTGTGCCTCAACTGCTCGCTGCATTACCATGGCGCGGTCGCTGACATTACGATCTTCCGCAACAGCAAGAATGTTCATGAAGCCACCGCCACGAAATCGCCTTCAGAAGAGAGCATGGCTGTCGACGGCCCCTTGCTCGAAGAGTATCCGTCGTCGTGGATTATCCTCGCTGACAAGGACTACCAAGGACTGGCTGACACGCATCGAGTGCTCCACCCAAAGCGCCGCCGCCGCACAGTCCCAGTGACACTGCAAGAAGAGCAAGCAAACCGCGATATCTCGTCCGACCGAATAATTGTCGAGAATTATTTCGGTAGACTATGCAATCTGTGGGCCTTAGCGAGCGGTAAATATCGTTAGCAAGAAATGAAGTACGATATGTACTTCCGGGCCTGAGTTGCTCTGACGAACGTGCAAGTGCGTGCTCACCCTTTTCGAGCAGATGACGGCGAGTACTATCGCAACTACTTGCGGTGAATCAACCACATTGGTACGACACGAGTAGTGCGACGCCGAGAGAGCAGTCGAAGAGCACGAGATCGGCGGCAGTTACGCCTAGCGACGGAAGTACATCCCGTTCAGGCCGACGAACGTGACGCGGACGAATTTGCTGGCAGCAGTGAAGACGACGCCGCGTTGACTCAACTGAGCCAAGAATACTAGGTGAGTGCAAGTAGTAGTGCGCTCGGCACCAAAATCGGAAACTTATCTCTCTAGTAGATGTTAGCTCTAATAGAATGGATCGCTCCAATTCATTTGTTGGGTCGTTAATACTATATGATTCGAATGTCACAAAGCAATACAACATGTGATCTGCCTCGCTGCAGTATACGACGTCGATTGGTATCCAAGTAGCAGACCTTCGGCGCACGACAAGCTCTGTATCTAGGGTTGAGGACTATTTGATCAACTGGATAGAACAATTTTTACTCAGAAGTGTTCAGCACTCTCCCTCTCAAATCGGAAACAGTAAAACCTGCTGGAAGTGGTGATGTCACGTAGTCGCAAGCGTGCTCCGGGGGGAGAAGGCCGACAGCCCAATAACTACCAATGTCAGGTCGAGCCGTACAGCAAGATGCTCGAGGTGATCAATTTCCATGCCGACAACGGTATGCCTGCAACCCTAGCCAAGTTCTATGATTATATCGCAGCAAAAAAGAAGAGAACAAACGAGAACGAATATACGAGTGGACGAGTCACCGAGAGCGACTTTAATCTGTATGTGCTTCCGCAAGCATACCAGTCTCAAGACCATACGGAATATAGGCACCGCAACATTAATTTCAGCGGCGGGCGAGGAGTATATGGTCGAGGGGGCGCACTCACTGCGCGAGGAGGGTGTTGTTGTCTCCAGGCTGATGCTGCAACTGAAAGCAAAGGCAGTCGGTGGCAATGAAGGCGTCGCCGCCGGCGCCTTTGAAGGTACTTGGATTTGGCAACAGGGGTTCTGAAGGCGGCATCGCTCAGCTATCCGGGCTAAGACGGGAGAGGGGCAAAAGAAGCCCGAAGCCATGGAGGCAGCTGCGAGGGAGTGTTGGCAGGAGGTCGCTCGAGTGAAAGAAGAGCTGGGCGTTGACAAAATCTATAATGCTGACCAGAGTGGTGTGTGTTTCGAGTATCTACCCAAGAAGACAATCAATGAGCGGGGTGCTAAGACTACCTGGGTGAGGTGCGACAGCAAGGACAAATATCGGTTTACGGATATGTTTATGGCGGATTCGACTGGCAATCAACACACTCCCTTCGTAGCGATGAAAACAAAGCCGTCAAAAATCGAAGTAAAAGGGGAGTTTAATGCTGGGATGGAAAACGGATTCGGCGATACATTATAGAAACAGATGGCTACACTTTCGCTGGATCTCGACGCGCAAATTTACGGCAATGGATCTGCGTGGTGGACTGCGGATCGTTCGGTTAGATTTTTGGATTATCACTTTGCCGATCGTACCGAGTGTGGTCCTGGCCTTCTACTCTGGGATGACTTTTCGGCTCCTCGGACGGCTGAAGCGGAAGCGCATGCTGAAAGTCTCAGCGTGCATTTGATGCGTGTATCCTCGTGTTTGACGTCGGTCTACCGACCGGCAGATATATCGTGGTTCCGGTCTTTCAAACAGAGACTCCGAAAAGTGTGAGTGAACGAGTAGCTTCGTAGCTCAAGGCCCACCACGAGCTGAGCGGTACAGCTCTATTTCAGTTAACCGCACCAGCTCGCAAAGATGCAGTTATGTGGGCCATGAAGTCGTAGAAGGTTTGGGTGGCCGAGTGATTAAGAGCGAATTTTCGAGACTAACAAAGGGCACTGACGAGCAACCGCGTGAGGCGACTCAAACAGAGGACGTGCCACCGGAGAATGACCTAGTGGCGGAGCTGAAGCGCCTCAATGCCGTGGCGGAGGGAATTGACGACTCGGATGACATCGTCGACAGATACATAGAGGATCCAGTGGATGATGATGTGCATCTATATGTTGCTTAACTTTTGTATGGATTTCAAAACAATTTTTTTTCTGTGTCACTTCTCTTGTTTATATGCAATTCTACCCTGTCCGGCTACACAAATGTTATACGTATTACTATGATCCGGCCGATACACAGCTATCGGGTGTTTCGCCTACAAGCATCGGATAGTCCATCCCGCCCAAAATACGGTATAGGGTCTATTAAATTGCCCAAAGTTAAATAGCTGCAACTTATATATCACCTAGGTTAGCCTAACCATAATCAATCCAAGTCAGATCGAGCTCAAATTGGAATTGACAAGTATCCATGCACTATTAGACTTGGCCTTGGACATAGACATTCTTCTCAGCGAATTAGAGCCCAGAAATTCAAAATTCACTCAATTTAGCACATAGAAGACTGGACACGTAGGATCCTTCGTTTCAGTATATGGTGATCATTATGTGACAACTCCTACGAGGGGATTTTCCCTGGATAGGGACCAAATCTCTCGAATTTCCCCAAACAGGAACAAGTCTCCAAACAAGGACCTACCACTCAAAAAGTAGTGTGGGCCACTGTGTTTTTGGACGTCGGCTATATTTGTACAGTCATTCCGATACCGCCAATTACACGTACTACGGTCGACCGACATCAACTGCACCCTCGATCGCCGCCACCCCGCTGACTGCACGTACAGCACTCTCTAGCCAGGCGTCTCCCGCAGACAACCACTGCACGTATGGCACTCACCAGCTCGCTCTCGGTGAGCATGTTCGTGGAGATTGTGACGAGGACGGTGACGAGAGCGACACAAATGATGAGGTGATACAATCTAACGATATTACTGCAAGTTTGGGACTGGAGGAAAACGATACGGGGAGCGTGTCGACCACCATATTGGACAGTCACTACCGAAGACTGGGCAGCTTTGCCTCTGTTTGACTGGAGATCATCGAATTTCGTAGAGAGTGAATGCTGGAAAATGGAATTCGAGTAGCTTCCCCCTTTGATGCGCTGTACAATTTGGCTCCTGTCGAGATGGAGCGGTTTACTCACCGTAACAAAAATGTTGAAGACTGGCAAAAAGGCGACCGAGATTTGACGCCATACGCTAAGAAGTTATGGGAAAAAGAAAAAGGAATTGGCAGATCCGATTTTGTTGATAAGGCCATCATTAACTCTCTCGTACAGGTTGCACACTGGTAAGACTCGAGCGATCGAAGTGCACCTAGATCTCCCGCCATGCACTTGCACCACGTTTGATCAGATGAAATTTGCATCTCGACACATAATGGCATCTCTTGATGATCGGGGTACAATTGAAAATCTGTTTCGGCTTTTCATAAAAACTATTTGGTGAGCACGTATGCAAAAGCTTTCGCGGGGAAATCCCTTGCGCTCCCAATTCGAGATATTGAGAATGGCTACACGACTGTGAAGCCGTTACCGTTCTGTAAACAAGCAGGGCGGCGTATTACCCGACGTACTCCGAGAACGCTAACACTAACAAGTCGACATACAGATGCCGGCATTGCAAAGAGCTCGGCCATAACAAGCTGATGTGTAAGAGACATGCCAACGAATGTGCCGAATCAAATGATCAACTATTTAGAAGTGTCGTAGTGCTACTGCCGATCAACCACGTCCGTCTACAGCTAGGCGCACATGCTGTCCAAGCTGGATTGACCACTGCTGCCATCGCTATGCAGGGCGGAGAGACCACGACCGTCAACACATTGCACACCAAAGTGAACACAGAGGTCAACGACTCCCACGAAGAATTTGAACCGACCACGTATGTCAATTCAACGCAAGTCGAAGCAACGAACCTTGCTGAAAGCCGACTGTCGCTCGATTTCCTTCTTAGCTAATAGACCGAATTTGACCAGTTATGAACTAATGCACTCATAAATCTGCCTATATTTTGCAGTCCTCCCGAGATAGTTCGTTGTACTCGCTGCTGAGATCGAGCGTGTCGTACATACAGTGGTTGTCTGCGGGGAACGTCTGGCTAGAGAGTGCTGTACGTGCAGTCAGCGGGGTGGCGGCGATCGAGGGTGCAGTTGATGTCGGTCGACCGTAGTACGTGTAATTGGCGGTATCGGAATGACTGTACAAATATAGCCGACGTCCAAAAACACAGTGGCCCACACTACTTTTTGAGTGGTAGGTCCTTGTTTGGAGACTTGTTCCTGTTTGGGGAAATTCGAGGGATTTGGTCCCTATCCAGGGAAAAGCCCCTCCCACGTGACAGACACGAGCCATTTCGCCCCTTCTTAACACTTGGTCAGTATAACAGCTGCGGCGCTGAAACATAGGGAACCGCGGTTTAAGTATACGGCGAACTCGATGTCACCACTCCGGTGTGACAGAGACGGGCCGTTGTGCTCCTTCTTAACAATATGGCAGTATAGCATCTACGGAGCTGAATAGTTGGAGGTCTACGTTACAGTTTGCTGGCAACATGATGTCACTACTCCCGTGTGGCAGAGACGGGCCATTGTGCATTCACAAAGCTGAGAATGGAGGAACCCCCAAATTTGGATACGGGGAAGATGATGTCAGTACATCCTGGCCCTATCAAAATGACAAAAAACCAAGGCTGGCAATGCTGCCCATGTTTTCTATAAGGGTAGGCCTACTTAATTTATGTATTGTGCATGTTTGTCAGGTATTTCCCTTGCTTTTTCGAGCGAGGGGGAAATAATTTCCTGTTAAATGATGGAACGTAAATGTAACGGAAAGAAATTCGTTGTAGGACATGATACTCGATCCATGTTTACAGCCATGTTTCAAACCTGTACGATACATATTGACGGAACTGCTCAAAAATTAAAGAGCGAGCGAGCTTGGCCGTTGTCGGTCAAGCCTGTCCGATCATAGTGTCCAACTATAAATTTCTAAATACGTTAATTAAACTATAGAAGAATGACAGTATAACACGGACTGTAACCCAGCTAGCCACATCGGCGTAAGGATGCACAATACATAATCAAAACATGGACAATACATGCTACGCAACTCAAAACACGGTCAATACATGTTGTATGAAGTTGAAGCTGACAGTGTCAATACATGTTGCCTGAAGTTGAAACTCAAGGTGTGAAGAGGTGTACTGGCGGTTAGATCTAGTAGCTGGAAAGCTCGTTGATTAGATCTAGTTGTTGAAACCCGCGTTCGTCTCCTTGTTGGCTTGAAAGTTCACGACTGTACACAGAATCTGCCAGCGTCTGCGAGCGAGGCCTTCGTCGGTGTAGTCACTACCGACGTCTTTCCACAGGCGTTTCCAGAAGAAAAAAAGGCACACGAAGAGACCGCAATTGTTGCTATCTCTCTGCAATGGGCTGTGCACTGCGACTTTGCTACGATCTCCGATGCCAACTCGGCTAGAAGCTTGTGGTGGGCCGGCTGTCCACGCTGTCGTATCACAGGAGTAATCCCTTCACCATGTCTACCAGGATGCATGCCCAGTGACTTATGTTAGGATTGATCCGCATGAAGACAAAGTCCTCGGTGGTCGTCTCGAGTGCGGTGAGCGTGGCTTCTGGAATGCGATTGTTTTTGTCTGGTGCCGGGTTGCTCAGACGAGGCAGGAACATAGTCTTGCTGGTTTTGTACTTGTGCGCAACCGCTTCCAGGAAGGCGTGAATGATGATGTCGTTGAACCACAAGTCGGACCGCACACAATACATTTGCGTCCAGTGCACGTCGAAGCTGAATCCTGGGACGTTGTCTTCTGGCCATGCGTTGATCATCTGACGCGCGACCTCTACTGCACCTTCATCTGAAGACAGGAAGTCTGCTTCGCTCATCAGCCACGAGTAGCATTTTATTCCAAGTGAACCGGTTTTGGCCATGTTCCACAGGTATTTCATGGCCTGAAGCCTGTTCTTGGAAAAATCACCTGCGCCCTCAATATTGACCGTGCACCATCGGGTGACCACCTCGCCATGGGCAGTTCTCTCGTCAGGAGAACAAAGATCCACCTCCTTCTCTGTATCCTCCATTTCTGCTTCCCTCTGCGCTACCGCAAGAAGAGCAGCAGATACCATAGCCTCTGGAAGACGGAAAGGCATTGGCGTAGGACCCGGCTCCGAAGTGACCAACGTTGCAGTCATCTTCTTCTTGCTGTATTCCCGGAAACGAATCTCGAGAGTGTTTAGAAACGAGAAAACTTCACTGAGAGGGGACTTATTCGTCTCCAGATAACGCTTGATTTCCACCACATCTTTTTCACGGAGCGATTTGCTGCCCAGATTGTACTCCTTCCGCTCTGCGCTTCGTTGTGAGTCTGCAGCACCTCGATTTTGTTGAGGACGGCCTGACTTGGAAGCTCGCGGATTGAATGGCCTCAGCTTAAATGCTATGTCTACTTCATCTATCTTGCCTCCAGAGCTTCCGTCATGGACTTGCTCGTCTTTCTGCTCTTCATCGGCCTCCGTAGTGGCGGCTAGCTGTGTTGACGCTATTTCACTGCCGAATCCGTTCTGCGAAGGTTGCATCGGCAACGATAAATTCCCATGGCGCAAATTGTTCCACCAGGTTTCCAAGTTGTCCATCGCCGCTTCAAACTTTGCGTCGGGAAAGTCAGGCAGCTCCGAGGTAATACGTGAAAATACTTCTTCAGCGTGCTTGTACATGCCACGCTCCATCATCTGTTTCTTCCGCTTTACCTCGTCGCGGCTTGTGCTAACGCGGATAGGTACCTCGATGGTGGGTATCTCCTCGTCCAAGGTAGAAGTTCTTAGCCATCTAAACTAACATCAAAACGAAAAATGGCCAATACATGGTCAATACATATTAAACGCTTGGGTACAAAACATGGTCAATACATGGCAAAAATATGGTAAAAACATAGTCATCACCTGGACGGTATCGGCGAATACGGGATCGTGAAGAGACCTCCAACATGCTTTCGGTACAGCAGTACATGACGAGACGGCAACTTCATTGTGACGGAGAATTTACAGTTGCAGAGCCACGTCTTCGTGTCGACTCGGTGAACACGCCCATCGCGACTCACATTCACTAGATGTTCGCGCTCTTCAAAACCGTGATGGGATATTGTATCTGGGTCTGTCGCGAATTGGTGCTCAACGAAGAAGATGTCGGAAAGCCAGTCGGTTGTCCTTCCCAATAGCTGGTTCATCTCATCTCCATAGTTCGCATTACGGATGGACCCCGGCATCATGATTTCGTGTGGTATTCGCCTTCTATGCGGCGTTGGAAGTTTAGAAATGCTTGCAGACTGTCCTTCATGGAGAAGGGACCGTCGAGGTCAGCCTTGAGTTTCCCGAAGAAGTTCTCCAGTCTGTTGTTCGTATTATTTCGGAAGGGTGGCAAATTCATGCAAAAAGCCGTCACCCACATTTCCTTGCTCGCAACCCAATTATTGCTCAAGTATGTCCACATCGCCTCCCGTTTACCGCGAGAAGCGAGCACTTTGAACTCGTCAGCGTGGTTCTGAAATTCTTCGACCGGTTTCGCCCACACCATGTTCGCAACGCAGTGGTCAATCTGTTTCAGCACTTCGCTTGGGTATGTACCTTACTTCTAATCGTCACGAACAGCGGAAGCGAGCCCTTTGATCACATGAAAGCGACAAAGTAGGATGCGTGTGTCTGGAAACATTCGCTTCAACACCTCGATCTCCTTCAGGTCTGTGTCTACGACGATGACTTTCGTAGCCTCTCACGCATTGACAGACTGAAAATGTTCCCCTGTCCTCACCATGTGCCAATCCGCATTGCGTTCAATGACCGAGTGCTGCACTGGCTGACCGTTCCCGAACTGATCCATGACCACGAAGGTACACAATCGGTAATTGTACCTACACAGCAACATGTCCGAAGGGCAATACACATAATCCATAACACGGCCAATATAGGTTGAAAACATGGTCAATACCTGACGAACGTTAACATGAAAAACATGGCTAATGCACGGGCAAGACGTGTAGCACCGTACTGGTTAGTCTTGTGAGTGCAGTCTATCAGCAGCAGCTCCTGGAATCTGTGGTAAAGCTTCCGCATGTGCTGCGAACTAATGGAGAGGACAACCGTCTGTCCTCGAGCGTTTTCATTCACCGTCGACACATTCCCTTCTGCTTGCAAATTGAAGTTGACGAGTAGTTCAGCCACTTCATCCTCATCTGAAAGTTCCTCACCAGCATAATCAAACGCATAGATTAGTTAACTGATGGCACGCACGATTTTAACGCTCTACACGCACCCGCTGATATGATGCGAGTCACGAGATTGTAAATGTCTTCCATCTTCACGCGGTGGATAGAGTTGTCTCGGATGTAGTCGTAGATGCTGCTTGCTTTTCTTCCGCTCTTCGCAAGTAGTTCCACGTTGCTCATTAGCGGGGGATCATCTGGGACCTGCCGAATGCTCGGATACGAACGGAATACTTCTTCCGACACATGATGGTTATGCCCGTAGAACTCCAACTTAACCTCGATCCACCATTTGCCAGCCGTACGCTCGTTGACTTGGGCGAGAAAACGAAACTTGCAGCCAGTATAGTTGACCCGCTGGACAGGCCGGCATCCAGTTGAGCACGACCGCACCTTCCAGCCATGAGTGCAAATGTAGAGTCGTTGGTAGGGGTCCATCTCTTCTGGCACGAGCGGTATCTCTGAAGGCGGCTTGTTAACGTATCTCTTCTGATTCTTCAGCCTGTCATTCCGCAACCGGGTATTGAGGGTCTCGGTGATCACTGACGCTGTCTTTGCGCGTTTCTCGTATGTCTTCAAATACTCGTCAAAGCTAGCACAGGACTCATGATGCTTCTTCAACGCAGGCACGTAATGTAGCCGGTTTGAGCTCTCCGATGACGATCTCTTCTTGACGAAGCGCTACTCTCAGAACTCCGATCACCACGCTCACTTTCTTCATAACCCTCCTCCTCCGCTACCTCCTCCTCCTCAGCTTCTTCCTCCTCAGCTTCTCTCGGCTCCGCAGCTTCTTTCGCCTCAGCTGCAGCTTTCTCGTGTATCTCTTCCTCTTTCAGTCGTTTCTGGATTCGGTCAGTGTTCCCGGTCCGCGCCAGGATACCCACACTACAAAACATAATGAAAACGTGACCAAAACTTCGTCAATAAATGGCATGCCCATACATGCACTCTTACATCACTCATGCCGTCTTCACACCGTATGGGGGGCTGCTAACTGCGTACCGCGCGGAAAGCCGGCTGAGAAACCTTCACGGGCTACAACGACGACGTCAGGTGTGTGTTATTTAAACGGTAAGTGTAAACAGGGGGCAGAGAGTAACGAGATCCTCACACTGCACGTGGTCCGAGCTGATAGATGTGACAGTGAGGCAGCTTGTCGTCGCGCAGCTCGTGTCGTCGCGTGTGGCAGGGGGGAGAGCGGCGCTTCCAGAAGCGACAGCGAGGTAGCTTGTGTCGCGCAGCTCATGTCGTCGCGTTATGGGGGGGGGGCAGGATTCGTGGCGCGTGTGCTTCCGGGTGTAAGTAATTAAAAATATATTAAAATACAACATGGACAATACATAAACAAATACCTGGCCAATAAGCGGATTAGAAAACACGGGCAGCATATTTTCCGAAAAATCAACTAAGAATTTAGAATTTTCAAGCCGACGACCCTCGCAACTATTGGCGTCCAGCAGTTATTGGTGATTGTACGGATGGTGCATAGGTATACCTGTGAAAGTGGTGCCACATAAGTACCAAGTATGGATATCGTCGAACTATACATTTGGCAACTGAGTGTGGCCACTTTGTGTACTTTGAGGACTGTTTCGCTGTTTTAGACGCTTTTTGGTAGTTCTTGCAGCTGGAGGTGAATTTCGACGAGATACGAATGACAGTGCATATGATAAACACACGCACTTGGTGGGGCTATCCAATACACATGCCAGAGGCCAAGCTTTTATACATATATTACGACCGGGATGAACGTTCACCTTAGGTCCCGTTAGGCCCCTCGAATAGGTTTAGATGGCGCATCTAGGGCACCTGAAACGTTCATCTATGTTCCCAAATAACCCGAAATTGGTTAAATCGGGCGTTCTGAACTGATAGATTGGGCTTTAGGTTTATCGCCAAACAGGGGGATGCATTCGTTCAACCTGTGTGTGCCAGTGACGAGCCATTGTTCCCCCTTTTTTACGCGTTTCCCATCACCGAGCAGCAACGTTCAAATTAGCGAGCCGCAACGCTGATATATTAAGCCACCGGCATCTTCGTATGAGCTGCCCTCTCGAAAGGGGTACGCTTCCGTCCACGGCAAAGTTGACCGTAGTATCCAAACACATGTTGAACAGTAAAATATCCAACCAATCAGCGATCTACACCTATTTTCTGACCAATGAGGTGCATATAAGTGCGAACAATGGTCAGTATTGTATAACAGCGAGGAAGAGCTACATGTCGGCGTCCCACCCGATCTGACATATGTTATATCGGACCAATGGGTGACTTCCAAAAAAATGCACAACACGTGAAGCATGTCAAACATAAACAAAAAATCTGCGTCTGGTTTGCTCCTCGACTTGTGCGCGGTACGTGCGTCGCCTGTGAGCCAGGTGACCTCCAAAAACAACATACGCTGTGAGTGGGAGAGGGACCGTGAAGAGGCTAACCCGCCTTTCATTTATAAACTTTACAGCAAGCAGCTTGGCCGAATGGTTCTCCTCCCTGAAGCTATACTCGTTCAAGCAGCGGTGAGTCGTCGGCAATGTCGTTATCAGAAGCAATCACGGACGAAGATCATCGCTACACTTCTGCGAATTCGTTTTCCCCTCAGGGAGCGCGACTACCTCACTGCAGCCGCTCTGATCCAGCCTTCTATGAGCGCTTGGGCAGCTATTTACGAGAGTCGTGACAACAGCGCGTTTATCGTTACAGTTTCCTTGCCGATGTCGGAGTTCACCAGGTGATTAGCGGTGTTCAGCCGCCACTATCCAGTGAAGAGTGGACCAGGAAAGAAAGGTAGACCCCCTCGGTTCCAAAACATCGACACTGTGCTGGCGTGTCTTCTAAATTTCTAGACTGAGGCAGTCGAGAACAAGACACTATGTGAGGGGTTTGGTGTGCACTGT
Source organism: Phytophthora pluvialis (assembly GCA_001314425.1). Taxonomy (NCBI): domain Eukaryota; phylum Oomycota; class Peronosporomycetes; order Peronosporales; family Peronosporaceae; genus Phytophthora; species Phytophthora pluvialis. The sequence goes on along the minus strand of LGTU01000651.1, from coordinate 4,702 downwards.
GTCGTGTCCTAAAAACGCCGAAAATGCATAAGCTACGTCGATATCTCCACGAACGACAGCAGCAACATCATCAATTCTCGGCGGAGCTGCCACGTTTACCAGCTCGTCATTGTCAACCTGCGCAGTACTGGGGTCACCCTCATCGTCTCCAATAGTGGATCGTATGCGACCGGTCACGGGGCCGCGCACAAGGACGGAAGCTCCACTGTCTGGCTCATCGTCAGGCTCAGCGGAATCAGAGTCGTACGATTCGTCGTCTGAAGTGTGGTGACAGCGCAACGATCCTCAATCAGGCAGATCACACGCTTTGCACGCTTCACATCCGGCGGACAGTTCGGGTCGCCAGTGGGTTTCCTCTTGTTTTTGAAGCCAAGATAGGTTCGTTTGAGGCTGTCACCATCGCTTTCCGGCCGCCCACTTGAAATATGAGAGTTGTAAACGGCTGCAACATTGCTCCACTGTTCTAAGCCAAACGGCAATCAGTCCTCCACGATGTCCAGTATTCCTGTCACAGTGTGTAATTTTTTTTATTCGAGGCGACGATGTCGACAAAGTATCTGACTTACTGTTGATCTCGCTGGCTCGAAAGTTTTTCCCCTTTCGTTTTCTTGCCGGAGCTTGTTATGGTTGGAATGGTGGTAGGTAACCTGAGTATTGGGCTTAGTCCGGCCTGATCAAGTCGAAGAGTGAGCCTCATATAGCGTCCTCTGCATGCTACATCTCTTTCGCTTTCGATAGAGTTCTCACGTTGGTGACCTCAACATAGAATGAGCGGTGCATTTTTCTTGGGCTTACGTCCTCGAACTGATGAGGCAAGTTGGCCACAAGCACAATTTTGCTCAGACGTCTTTTGAGTCTAACCATACCTTGTGCCGGACTTTTGATTGATTTGCTCCGCCGTCTGTGCTCCGTGTGTGCTTCAGCATATGTTTGGCTTGCGAGGTTTTTGGAAGTCACCCAATAGTGGGTGTCAAGTCTTGTATTAGTTCGTTTTGTAGCTACTCAATATTTACCAATCAGATCCACCTGGAGAACGCCGTGCCTGAGACCACTTTTGAGTTGGCATTCAAGTTCCTCCTCGACTGGCTGGTGAGGATCCTGTGCAGGTCAGTACGCAAGCAACTTTTGCATGTACTTAACAGTGCTACACTAATCAAGTCAATGTTGCTCGCGATCGGGCTTTGAGTGTTTTACAGCCTGCTGCTCGTCGGTGTGTAGGGCGCCGTGCTGTTGGCTGATGCGCTGGGCTCCGTGCTGTTGGTTCTAGGCTCAGTGGTGCTGGGCACTGTCGTGCTGTTGGCTGGTGCGCTGGGCCCCATGTTGCTGGACGTTGTCGTACTGGGCTCCGTGTTGCTAGAAGTCGTGTTGGGCTACCTATTGCTGGACGTCGTCATGCATTTGGCTGGTACGCCGGACACTGTCCTGTTGCCCCATAAGGCGTTGATCACCACTGTTCGTCATGCCCAAGACATCGTTTCGACACCAAGAGCTGACCAAATTGCGTACGCTTTTGGCTCCAAGGTTAGCTTGGAGGAAAAATCGCGGCGATCTAAATGTTGTGATTAAGCTGGATAATCAACTGGACGATATGTTGCTTCACTTCTTCTTCCACGTCAGCCCCAGGCGCTATCTCGCTGATCGAACATTGCAAAAGCGAGCAGCATCGCGGTTCGAGTATTACCTTTCGTTCATGCCGCCTGATCAATGCAAGACTCACTTTCGGCTAAGCCGATCCAAATTTTTCCTGGTCGTCAGTCTAGTCAACAAAACGATTGTGTCCCGCAATCTAGCCGTTAGCGTGGAGCTGCATCTACTGGCCGCGCTGAAGTTCTTCGGTACGAGCGGGAATGGCGTCACACCAAACCAACTCGCTGACTTCTTTTCTGTTGGGACTGGGACTGTGCCGCTATGTGTTCGACTCACGGTAGATGCATTGGTCAGCATCCAAGCCGATGTGATAGCACGGCCAACTGAAGGAAAAAGGCGAGATTTAGCTTCCCGTATCAGGGCGAAGTGGAAGTTTCCGAACTGTGTGGTTTTTATTGATGGAACCTTGCTGCCCCTCAAGTTCAAACCCGCACTATGTGGCGAGGACTACTTTTCACGTAAAATGAACTACGCCATCAGCTGTCTGGTAGTGTGCGACGACAAGGGTCAGATCACGTATCTAAATGCCGGTTGGGTGGGATCAGCGCATGACAACGGAGTATGGGAGAACTCTAAGCATTACTTGAACCGAGATGATCACTTCAACCAGCAAGAGTACCTTATTGGAGATACAGCGTATAAGCCTTCGGTTGTAATGGTTCCCGCTTTTAAGAGGCGCCAAAAGAAGCCGCTGCTGTCGCAAGTGGAATGGTTTAATAGCCAACTCGCTCGAGCAAGAATCAAAGCGGAACATCCGATCGGGATGCTGAAAGGGAGGTTTCAGTGGTTGAAGAGTATTATAACATTGATATCTAGGAAACGTGATATGAAGCGACTTGTTCGAGCCGTAGATGCACTGGCGGTTATTCACAACCTTGTGATCGGCGACGAACCACCGGCTGTTGATGGTGATGAAAACAGTAGTGATGAAGAGGATATGCACGACGAATTGGATAGTGACGAAGACAGAAGGCGGCAAAGGCTGCAGTTTCTTTTAAATGACTTAGCGATCTAGCGGTTGTGGCTAGCCCTACATCGGTAGCATCTTATCAATACCCGCTTGATCAATACCATCATCTTGAAGTTGCTGTCTCGCAAGCACCAGTTGCGTCTTCTCGTGAATTGACGCCTCGCGAGCTTTTGCTTTCATGACAATGAGATTGACTTCTGCCAGCGCAGCTTCTCTCTCATCCTTTCTAACTGACAGTGCTAGTTGCTGCTCTTTGAACTTGATATGCTTTGCATCTTCCTCTTGCTTTGTTTTGAGCACCGGTGGCCGAATGTCGAGCCACTCCTCTTCCACGGACTTGCGCTTCTTGCTCCCCTTGGCTGGCGTTGAAACTCGAATCGATGAATGTTGATTTTCAGAGTCTGAATCAGCACTACTATCTGAATCAGCACTACTATCTGAATCATTGCCTCCAGTGCTATGGAGGGCGTCCGAAGAGTAGAGGGGTCGGGTCGAGGCTCGTTCGGTCATCACTGGTGCCAAGCTGTCGTAATATGGATACACTCTCGCCAGAGCAGTCTTTATATCACCCTCATCATTCACACCCTGACCGGTATTAGCGCTCCAGCCCTCCGCTCGCTTGAAGCTCGTCTCTAGACTCTTGATCTTTTCCCGAATGTTCTCATTCTTGCGATGAGTGCTGCCTGCCTCTATCATCCTTCCGTTGATGAGCCCACAGAGAGACTCTTTTGAGACACCCGAATGCTTCTTCCCCCTCTTCCACTTTCTGTAATTTCCTTTTGTAGTGATTCAGCCAATTAAGACGTCCATCGAGCTCTTGCCCCCCGATACATCATCTCGAGTCCACAACACTCTTGTTTGCTTGGCAGTCATCGACCTTAGAAATGCTCTCCCATCTCCAAGATTTTTCGTGGAGGTCAGCCACTCGTTTTGAGGTCAAATTTTATCCAATTGGGTGTTAAGACGGTACCTCAATTTACAGCTAAAAACGAAATTTGACACCTATTAATGAGTGCATGGAATACGCAGTATACTCCGACTAAGTAAATTAGTTCGCTTACCTATATGAGACCCCCCCAAACAAAAGTATCATTAGCCACTTTTTGAGGTTTTTCACTAGAGGGGCTAAAGTCGAGGGACTGGTTGGGGCCTCGGTTTTTGGCTGTCGAGAAAAAGGCAAAAGAAAAAAGCAACTCTGGAAAACAACATCGGAGCATGGCCAGCGACAACGACCAGATCATGTCACGGCGTCGAGCGCCTCCGAGGATACTCTGTTGCCTGCTCGCGAGAGAAAGTGTTCGGTCAGTGCGCGATCTACCTCAACCGAACGGAGTCCAGCCCGAGCGGCGTTGACGCGGAGATCACCTGGCGGAGGCGAGAGACTTAATTATACTTTCGTTTTCCAATTTTTATTGCGAGGTTGTGATCGACCAGCTTTGAATACATTTTTAGAGCTGCTCCAAGCCTCGTTGAGGACCCAAACTACAGATAAACCTGTCTAAGATGAGCTTGTATAGGATAGTACCCTGCCGTACTTTATATGATTTGCGTCCACCGTCCCCGTAGTCATACTCTTTGTATATAGGCGTGATAATTCTGTCTAACTTTAAATTTGATTAGTTCTGGTGATAGTCCCAAAGCGTCTTTTGAAGTCAAAATCAATATATATATAATGAGAAATCAGAGCCACAATTAAGCAGTCAGCGCCCAAAATTGCCATCACGTCCATTTTAAGAACTATTCGTGTGAAATCAAGCTCCAAAGAAAAGATTTGGCTGGAGCTTTCGGTTACAACGCATACCAGCTGACATTTTTATATTGCTAAGTTATTCTAAAATATTTCATATTTTTGCTCGTATCGTCTGGTTTTAGGAAATGTGTACCGCACTAACCGCCCTACGATGGTCAACTTGCTATACTTGATAGCGGAAGTGTCCACCAGCTGTAGTATTTAAGGGAGGTTCATCTGTAGACGCATAGGAAATAGCGCCGACAGGAGAACCAAAAACACTAAAAACAAAATTGAAAAACTATTGAGGGTAACCGGTTTGATAGCGGTTCTTAACCGTGAACCGGTTAGCCCGA
>LGTU01000650.1:0-20858 GCA_001314425.1 Phytophthora pluvialis | reverse complement strand
TCGGCGCAGATCCACTCGTTCAGGGCCTTTTCACGAGCGCGCGCAGCATCCCGGGCCTCAGAGCACGGGTCGGATGTCGGCTCGTGCGTCTCTGAAAAGTGCTAGTACCAGCAATTCATTCACAACGCAAAGATGTTCCCTCATTTATCATGTACGGCCCCGTGCGAGCGGATCTAAAATCCCGTACCCGACGTCAATACGTCGTATGCAATGCGAGCGTCAAAAGCAAGACGAAGAAGTTCATAACTAGATCGACTGGAGACCGTGAATATACAACGCCTAGCTCACCTAAGCGACATCCTTCGCTGTCGTGTTCTAGTGTCTCCAGATAAGATAGAGCCCACAATGGATGCCCTTCATTTTCCAATCAGTGGGGAGGGGGGTGAAGCCCATGTATTGTCAAATCAGCCCGGATTCGACACTAATCATTGAAACATGTATTTGGGGCCTTATGATGCAGTTGCGCTGAACTCTTCTCCAGTATTCAAATTAATTGTACTACGCTGTAGACTCAGAGTTGACCAATAATTCACTATCTTAGAGCTGTTTGTTTGCATCGGCATAGCTTCGCTATCCACCAGACTTAGATGACAACGCTGTCAACCTCACAAGACCATGTTAATGCACTTCGGCTTCTTTTTGCTGTATTTGAGGCTCTCGAGGGAGTAGCCACTGACCCACATGCAACTAACCTTACTATAGCTGCTCCTCTCAAACCCTGTTGCAACGATTCGCGTATAAAAACTTAATCACGCCCAGGGAGACGCTAAAAGCATGCGTAGCCATTTCACAACTTCTAGTGGCCGTTTCCAGAGTCACGCTCCATCGCTATCGTCGTGTCGCTCTCCGAACGGTTGGTGTGCAGCTTGCACTTGAGGCTGGCAACAGCCGATGGTGAATCGAATGAATCGACTGTACCGAGGTTGTGATTCTCAAAAGAACTAAAGCCGTCGTGTGTATTGTTTGCGGACTGGTGCAGGAATTAAAGCACCTTCAGGAATCCATTGCTGACTGCGGCATCCGTGGCAGCCTCCTCGTTGAGGAAAACATGATATTGATGAAAGCATTTTCGTAAAAATACAGATCAAGCCAAATGTTTTCGTTTTTTCAGCGCTAAACACTAGATCGCTGCGCTTCGAAGGGGTATCATCTACCTCTTCGCGCTGCAGTAGCCACTAGACGACAGCAAGTATCGAGTCTCCCATTCCTCATCAGAGAAGCCCCAGGCAACAAGATGCGCCCACTTGAGTTATATCAGGTTAGTTTGTTTGATCGCAATGTCACCAGCTCTGGTTCAATTCTTTCCTCCTGTGAAGTTGATAAATTTTGTGGAGCCACTGCACCACATCCCGGTGTTTGCTCACCTGCATCTTCATTCTGACCGCACCGAAAGGTTCCACGTCTTGCATCAGCCTGAAGCCAATACAAAACTCAGATATGTCCCTCGTGTGCTGCGCTGCTCAGAATCCCATCACTGCCCGATCCTGAAAACTAGGGGGGGTCTCTATTTGTTACGAATCGAGCTTCGTATTGCACCCTGTTTTGATATATACCTCTTAGGGTTCAATGCACCATCCTCGCATCTCGTGGTTCAATTGTCTCGAGCGTGAGCTTCTCGAAATCGGACTGATAAAACGTATCCCTCCTGTGGAGAAGTTTCGCCTCGCTCCATCTCTTGCTTTTGCGAATACTTGCCATCCACGCCATGGTCAACCGTGACAGGGACCCAGAAGGGCGAAGTGTACCCGCACGTGATAATGAGGGAGTCCAACATGGTGACATCGACATTCTCGAGACTATTGATCGTGAGTTTCTTGGCAAAGGGCGAACCTGAGGGTGGTGATCGTGGAAGCTCGAATCGAATTAATGGTGGGGAAGCAACATACGTTCTGCGGCGGTTTGTGCTTAGATAAATTGAGGTTGCGCCTTGTCATCACGAACGATCTAATCGTTTTGCTGGCCGCGAAGAACATGAACTACGTGGCGGGCAGACCAACGGCAGCATTATTTGAAATATCCCCATGGAAGTGAACAATGGTGCATCTAGCTTTTCAATGACAACTGATAGAGAGTACGTAGGGGGGGGGGGGTATGTCGTCAAATCTGGCCGTACTTGCTGTCCATGACATAACGAGTTTCCTGATCCCAAAACATTTTAATCTCGCCCATTTGAGTTGGTCAAAGTTGTTGTGCGAGAAGGCGATGGACACAAGCTCAGCGTTTGCTCGTGTGGTCTCGGGTTTGCAGTCAGCACGCTCGAGCAACCACCGTGTGAGTCCCGATACCGCCCCTTGCAGCTTCCACTACACTTAATTCACTCCATGGAATGCCCCCATATGTTCGATATGACACAAAAGCTGCAGCACGCCGAGGTGCCCACCTCGAGCCGTTTACTCGATCGCGTCTCTTGACTGATAGAGCAAACGGGTGAAGTGGACGAGCGGCCGTTCCAGAAAACCCCACTGATAATACTGAGGTTCCGTCTGTAGGAGCTTGGCCAGACTCCAGTCACTGGAATTCACACGCGGCCACCTTTAGTAGCATTGGCCAGCAGGGCTCGCTGAAATTGGAAACGCCGATATACTTGTGGCCTTGCTCATCCAGGTTTGTGCCGTCGCGCCACTCATCGGCACGTTTCTCCGGTGAGCCTGGAGCGTGCAACAGATACAAGGCGCTGTATCCGAGGCTGAGCCTGTCGTTACAGGGGCTTTAGCGGCAGTCAGTGCCTCGTTGTAGCACCACTTCGTGGTGGAGATTTTCGTGGTCATGGAGATCTCATACCCAAGTTGTGACCGGCCCAAACGTTCCTATAAATATCGGCGGTGTCGATGCGGCAGCCCAGCTTCACGTCAAGACGACGTTGTAATAGGACTCGGCTCCAGGCTCAGACTGACACACGCCGAGGCTGATCATAATGATGGTCGAGGAATCTCGAGGCCAATTGTTAACTCGGTTTACGAGGGCACCGGTAGTGATGAAGGGGCCAAGCAACTATGAAACATGCAGCCGTGCCTCGCGCCAATATGTCAAGAACACTTACAATGGCACTTCTAGCCGCAGGAAAGGATACAAGGACACTAAGGCCCCAGTTCTTGAATGTCAATAACGCTGCAGTGCGTCCTCTTTTGTGGATTTGCTACAAGTGCAAGATACTAAGTAGCAGTCAGAGGCTGCACGGGTCCTGGTAGGCTATCGTCGCCCCAACTCAGTGGTTCCAAGCTCTCAGCAGCTCCAACATGTGCTGAAATGATCATTCAGTGAAGTGACTTCGCCAGTCTCGAAGCTGCCAGCGACGGTGGAAAAGGCAAAAAGAGCGTCCCCGAGGGGACTCGAACCCCCAATCCCCGCCTTCGGAGGGCGATGCCTTATCCATTAGGCCACGCGGACAACCAGTCAAGCTCGGTCAGAGCAGCGACGGAAACGAGCACCCAAGCAGAAACGGGCGCCGCTAATTCCGACTCGGCAATTTACTTTCCACTGCATCAATACGAGCTTGCACGAAGCAAGAGGTATATATGTCGTTTATCCTCCTTTTTGCCATTAACCGCAACTTTCATTTCCAACAAACCTTGTCAAACGGAAAACTATCTTGGCAAGCTCCTCCCTAGCCCTCAGTTTGTTCATACGACCTTCTCATTCGCCAAAAATGAGTGACCAGGTGAAGCAGCTCCAGGCGGAGGGCAATGCGTTCTATGCCGACGGTCGCTACGACGCCGCGCGTGCGAGCTACACACAGGCAATCGCACTGCTAACTGCCGGAGATGATAGTGCATCGTCTTGCGCATCGGGCGGAGGTGACGCGGGCTCGTGGAAGGCTCTGACGGCCTCGCAATTGTTCTCGAACCTCGCGCAGACCGCCATCCAGGAACGCGACTTCGCCGCGGCGTTGCATGGTCCGTAGCGGGCATTGTAGCTGTAATTGCAATATCTCCAGCCTTTAAACTAATGGAAAATGATATTTTTATGGCATTTTGGCATTGCCAGACGCCACACAGGCACTCAAGCACAACGCCGACAACGAGAAGGCTCTTCTGCGCAAGCTCGTGGCGCTGGAGAACCTGGAAAGGTTCGAGGCAGCGCTGCAGTTGGTAAGCAATGTGCTGGACAGTGGAGAGAAGAACGCGCCCACGGTTTTCCAGTACTTCGTGGCGGCGCGCCGTCGGCTGCGCAAGAACCTGGCCAGAGACCGCAAGGTGGCTGTCAGCGAGGCGAAGCAGCTGGGCAAGATGGTGCACGACAAACAGCAGCTGAGGATCAATTTCGGGTGCGTGGGATGATGTCGGGCACCATCGGGTGTTTGGTTTGGAGGAACGGATGCTCACGCGAATTTATTTGTTTCTTCTTCTGTGCCTTGTGGCTTTCTTTCGACGTAGATGTCTGCTGCCGTCGCAAGTTCCACTGGACCAGTTTTTCGATGTGAATGTGAACATTGGCAACGAGTTCGGGCTGTTCCGAAGGGACTACGTGAAGAATAGAGAGCATGTTTATCTGCAGTGCTCGCTGCGCAACAACGCTGCGGATAAGTTCAAGTTGGTGTTCCAGGAACCACTGGATCCGTTCGATGTTGGCGATGCGGGCAGTGCAGATGCGAATGGCAAGCTGGCCCTAAACGACCGCGGAAAGGCGAGCTTCCGCGTAGCTGTCGTGAGTGCTGATCGATCAAAACTTGCTAGCGCGTCCGAACCTCTCGCACTCCAGGTCCGGGCACATGAGGCATCCACCGCAACGTGGAACCTGTTTCCCGTGGTGTCCTTGTCATTTATTGTTGTACCTCCTGGTGGTGATCTAAAGGAGAGAATAACCGGAGACCTCGGTGTGCATTGCTGCCGAGCAGTGTCGATGCCCGGATTACAGCATGATATCCTTCTTGCCGAGTCGCCCGGGAACCTTGGTACGTAGCGTTGGCTCTCTAGATCATCTTGGTGCGTCAAAGCTCGGGGGTGGTAGTCATTGCGGCGAAGCTAATGCTGGCTAGTGTTGTACTGTGATCTGCGTGCGTGACTCAGGAATTGGAGGCAAGCTGTGGGACTCGTGCCTGGTGTTGACGCGCTATCTAGCTGCGCGGCGAGAGCTTCTTGTTGGGAAGCAAGTGGTGGAACTTGGCAGCGGATTGGGCCTCGTTGGCATCTTCTGCTCCCTGCTTGGCGCGCGGGTCACCCTTACGGACATGGAGGTACGCAATCACCAACTCGCTGCAACTTGTCTCCTCGTGGCATCACCCTGCTGATCCGATGTACTCATCCTGTGATTATGTCCTGATGCTGCTTGCTCGCGCATAGGAGGTTATCCCGCTGCTGGAGTACAACATCCGTTTGAACTTCCCCGAGGAGAGTGAAGCGGACAGCTCTGCGCAGAGCTCTGCTAAAGACGCTGCTGCTCCTGTACATGTACTGCCGATTGCAAGAGCGCATCTGTGGGGAGAGCCTCCGCGCGATCTGCCGTCGCAACCGGACGTGCTCGTGCTGTCGGACGTCGTGTACGATCCGGAAGGATACGCCCCGCTCGTGTCATCGCTGGAGGTGCTAGCAACTTCACCGGAGATCCTCGTATTCATGGCTCATCGCTCTCGCAACCCGATGGAGCACCAGTTCTTTGACCTTCTGTCGCAGAGCTTCTCGTGCGAGCAGATCGACTGGCTTTCCACCGAGAAGACCGCCCCGAAAGCGTCTGCAGCTGGCGGTCCGCCAAGTGCAGAGCAAGCGCTTCAAGACGTGAAAATTTTTGTCATTCGACGGCTGGCAGCGCAGTGACTGGGCCCGACCGGCTCCAGGTTATGCGTCACTATAGTTAGTGCTTCAATGCATTTTGTCGGAGCTACTGGTAAAGGCCCAGCTGCACTGCGACGTCAGTGGTGTGATGGGTGGGAGTGGGAGGCAACACGGATCGCGAACACGCAAGTTGTCTCCCGAATGTTGTTTTGTCGAGGGCACGAAGTGAGACGAAGGCAAGACAGAAAAAATACTCAGCGGCGTTGGTCAGGCGTAGAAAAGCAGAAGAGGTGACCGGCCTGTCAGTACATGTACATAGATCCAAGGCCTCGGTGAACGTGAATAAGAGGGCCGCTTCAACGTACGTGGATTTGGGGTCGTTTTGCCCCGCAGGTGTACATGTCCTCATTGTCGATTCCGGCTCTAGCGGTTGATTTTCTAGCGGGTAACTGCTTGTCGCTAACGTTGTGGGAACTACAAACCGGCTAACGCTCGATCTGGTGGGCGCAGCGCCGCCACGTACGCGTCATGACTCACTCACTTGACCGAATCTTCCCAGCGGTGCTGCCACGGGGGACTTTCACCAAGAAGATCTAGTGGTCCGACCAAGCAACCAAGGAACGTGTTAGTTAACGCTTGTGCTTTCGTAGAACTTATCCTTGAAGAGCCCTGCGGTTGCCGTTGCCGCGATTTCGCGGAGGCTTCCCGCACTTGGTGTTGCTTACTGGTCGGACAATGATAGAGGGCGCCTCGACGCTCGACGTGGACTACGCGAGAGCTTAAAGAGCTTTACGATCGTCGAAGACTGGGCCGCACCGCCCTGCTTTTCCGATGCTCGCGCGCACCGGAGCAAGAAGGGCCTTGGTCCGATCGGATCGGTCACGAACGTGGGACTTCGAGGGGACAACAGGCTGATGCGAGTAGCAGAAACGATGTGCAGTGTTCCCACAGTTAGTCAACACCACCCGGAGCGAAATGGCATCGGAAGTTGACCAAGCTGTTTGCAAGTGCGATGGGGAGCGCTCGATACTGAACCCGCTCAGCTGGAACGAACTTCAGCAACCCGAAGCATGAAACGCCAAGTTTTAGGTTCTCGGTTGTGAAAACCCTTTCGTCCGAAGCTGAAAAGAACGTTTTTCGTGTTCCTTTAAAAAGCCTAGCGCACCAGCGAAGCAGTTTGGCCAGTTCAGGGTTTTCAGCTTCGTTCTGGAGCAGTGCTCACACGTTTCGCCAACGGAGAAACGAGCAGGTTCGTGCGTTTCAAACCATTTAAACCGTGTGAACCTAGTTCTCGGGGTTTTATCGGTTCGCGACAAATCGGGGGAATCATTGTTCGGTTGGTCTTCGTTCCAGCTGAGTGTACACGATTGCACCCGATGGTTTGGGCCGTCGCCACGTGCTGGTTTGAGCACGTGCAGGTGGGACGCCCCGATCTCGGCATCATTCATATGTACCAGGTGGAGCAAAAGCTCGCAGAGAGAGAGAGAGAGAGCTCGGCTCCAGCTGGAGTTACCAGATGATGAGCGGTGGCGATCAAGCATCTCTGCAAAGAATTACTCGAGCGGGGCACTCACGCCTTCAGCGTTCACACTACGCCATGGCAGAGACCGAAATTGCTCGTCGTGCACGTCTCCGCCAGGACGACGGGGCGGTGGTACGCTAGTGCCCGCGAAGTATCCCACAGCCACGTGAACATTTGCCGGCAAGGCATTCGCCGCCAGCGACAGCAACGCCGAGGTCAGGCCGGCTCGATACTGCTCCGTGCAAAAACTGCAACTTTGCTACAGGCCACGGTGATGGCAGTGATGGCAGTGATGGCCGTAGGATACGGGCGCAATACCTGGTAACAGCGTGGAACCGATATATAGAATAGCTGAAATGCACTCTAGGATTCGTTTTGGACTGTCACCTGGCATATTGTCTATGATGCAGCATATTTGCAAGGTTACCGCATGCACTGGCTATGCAACTCGTCCGTTACGAACGTGGCACTCGATTGACATTTTCATTGCCACGAGATCAGATGTTGGCTCGCCATCTTGTTTTCTGGCAGGACAATCAAAAGCTCGTCTATGGGCCGGGCGTTCAGCGACCTGTCCGTCGTGACGGGGCTGGCTGGCCCCGACTCGGTGCGCCGGCTGAGTGGATCAACGACTCCGTACATTACGAATGCTGGATTTTGTCCGGCCCCGACCCAACGCGGCACCTCCTCTTTCCTTCCTTACTCGAGCCGACAGGCGGCGCCGGTCAGCGAGCCCGTCTCGCGTTGAATTCACCATCGTCCGACGCAACGAGCGCTCGGGGTCGGAGCAACCTCATAGACAGTGCATCGAGCTCGCCTCGCACTGCAGAGGCGCCAGCCGGAGCTCAAGTCACGCACGCGGGCCAGCCGGCCCGGCGCTATCAGCGATAGTATCACGGCTGTCTGTCTAGCGTGTGTGCCAGCGGTGCAACCAGACACAGGAGAGGGGTCGCAACGGGAGGAGAGGGGGAGCCTGCTCATTCTCGAATTTGACTACTGGAGCAACTCTACCAGCCAGTATCAGCTAGTCCGCCGCACACGCGACTACCACCAGCACCCAACCGATCCGCTCGACACTTCTCGTCTAGCAGTTGTTGGTAGGAACCAGATCTACCACCACCAAGTCTCACCAAAGCACGACAGCGAGCCAGTCAGTTTTAGCTGTCCACTCACTCAAGTTTTCGCCTCACAAGCTGTAAGGACTGCCCCAAAACGAACGTTCATGTCCTTCGGAATGGCAGAGCGGCATCAGGTGCGTGCCCACGACTCCAAGCTCGACGGCAGCGCCCAGGAGAATAAGGCCGAGCACAAGATCATCGACAAGGACGCCGCCGCTGACGACGACTACGACGACCTCCGCCTCTCGACCTCGTCCATCATCGAGCTGGATCGCAAGGACCTGCTCATCGTCAAGGATGGCACCGTTCGCGTGGCCGAGTCCCTCGACCGCGAGCAGCAGCAGCTCGACGCCAACGGAGAAGTCGTCAAGGCTTCGGGTACCTGGACCAAGGCCGAGCACGAGCGCTTCCTGCGTGCCATGGAGACTTTCCCCAAGGGCCCGTGGAAGGCCATCGCCGAGATGGTGGCCACCCGTACGGTGCGTCAAACGCAGACGCACGCCCAGAAGTACAGGGAGAAGCTCGCGCGCCGCATGCGCGGTCTCCGCAACCGCAACGGCACTCTACAGACCGCGCCGATGGCGGTGGGTGTGGGGAGCTACCCTCATCATGTCTCGCCCTACGCCAACGTGCCCTCGCGCGTCTACCACCCTGGTGCCATGGGGTATGTCTCCTCGGTTCCGATGACCTCGATGGCTGCCACGACCATTCCTTTGGCCCGGGCTACTTCACTCCCAGCGATGTCCATGCACAGCTCGCCACTCCACCACGCAACCTCTTACGCCTCGACCCCCATGTCGGCCTCGATGGCCATGGTGAGCTCGGAGTTCAGCCAGCTGAGCACGTCCACGATCTCAAGCGCGTTCATCGGAAACGCCTCGTACCCTGCGTCGTGGGAAGCCAACGCGGCCGAAGTCAAGCCCACCGTGCCGGACTTCGACGAGTCCATGGACTTCCTCATGGACGTGTACTCGACCAACCCGAGCCAGATCAACACGGTCGTGCCGCCGCAGTCGTCGGGGCTGACCGTGACGCCCACCGCCTGCATCCCGCGCACGCCGCAGACGCCCATGTCGTCCCTGGTGATGAAGCGCCACCCGGGCTACGGGTTCACCCAGCAACCGCAGATGAAGCACGCCAAGCACTTCACTCACATGGACAACAGTGTCAACAGAGAGCAGGAGGCGAAAGGCGTATAGTTCGACTTGAACCACTTAATTTATTCACGTTTTGTCTTTCTAAGTTTTTTGCTTCTTACCGCAACGAGTGCGCGTCGTTCTGGCCTCAGCTCTCGCTGAAATAATCAACTTGCGTGTGTCTTGCAGTCGTGGTGCCTACCTCCACCACATAACAACTGAAATCATTGACGACAACTTGCGCGTCCTGTTTGTACAGCTGAACGCCACGTTGGTCTGCATCAAGTCTACAGTAGCGGAGGTTACAGGTTACAGCGGACTTGATGCTACCTACTGGACGCAAGTTTTTCGTGTCGTCGGAGTTGACGACTGGAGCGGGGCAAGCGCGCCGCAGTCCAGTCGCTCTAAGCGGGATGCTGGTCATGGCGCCAGAGTTGACTCAGCGCTTGTCAGTGAGCTCAAATATTCATCTCACCGCCACGTGCTGCTCTAGAACCACTCGGCACCAACATCCTGCTTACCACTGGCAAGTTACCAGCTAGCTGCAATCAACGTTCTTCCCATAAATATCTCCTTCATACCCTTTTTCGGTTGAGTACATGGACTGCCAACACGAAGATTCATATCGCCAACGACAGTAAAGCAGATGCAACGGCAACGGAGGCACTGGGAAAACGGCGAAAAACCCTGTCGAGGTCGAGCAAAACAATCACATTGACGGGTGGGAAATCGTGCGGGATGGCTAGTGCTATTACCTATTATAGCAACGGACGGACTTCTACACGTGGTGGTGGGTATTTCAGGTGCGAGTGGCACAGCACCGAAATCAGGACATTGCATTCCCGTCGACGACAACAGCTTGAGTGGCTGGACGAAACAATGGCTTGAGGAGGCCAGGAAAGTGTGGGTCGCTCCGAGAAACTTACCTAGTGTTGATTTTCTTGCTGCGTTTGTTGAAGACGAGCTCCCAGTGAAGATCGGCGCCTCCTCGGAGCTCGTTGCTATCTACATGTAGTATTTGAGAGCTGCAATCGCATTCCCCGCCAACACAAGCAAAGCTTTTCCAGAGCTGCAATTCCTCAATGGAATGTAGCGGCATACGTGGCGTTCTCGGATGACTCGATACAATACGCGTTCTAGTTTTCGCTATCGTTCATGTTGCAAAAACATTCGATACTGTAAACCCGTTTCACGGGGGATATAACAATACTATTTGAACTTGAAAATGCGTGCTCGGTTGTTGTTGGCGATGTTGACTCGTTTATTAGTGTGAGCTTCACAGGGTGAAGCCTCGCTGGAAAAAAAACGTGCCCAAAAACTTTCAAGCTGAACGTGGTCGAGACGAATACAGGCTACTCCAAAAGAGTCGGGATTGACATCCTGCGGGTGACAGCACGCGTGACGAAAGCATTGTTTACTTCGCGCGCTCGAGTGTTTAGTTTACAGGAGTACTCCACAGTAATGCCAACAATTATTGTGTGGTACACACACATGCAGCGCCCCGAGTCATCGATGGACACACACGAAGTGCCATCATGAGCTCCACGCCCGCACCGCCCGCACCGCCCGCCCCGCGCGCCCCGCAGCGCCTCACGCTTGAGGAGAAGGTCTGGTACGACCGCCGACGGAACGACATCCAGTACTGCTCGGGCGTCGGCGGCGCGCTGGGCGCCGCTGTGCTTGCCGCCATCACCGGTAGACGAGTGATGTGTCAATCAGTCAACTGTCAATAGGTCATTCTCACTCACTCTTGTGTCGCTGCCTTTCAGCTCTGGGTCCGTTCCCGAAGCGCATGCAGTTGTTCGCCACTGCTGGCGGCGCCCTCATTGGTGGAGGCGCCGGCTTCCTCTACGCGGACACCAAGGCGCTCGAGCGCGTGCAGGACCTGAGCGCCAGCAGCAACCTGCGCAAGCAGTACCAGCAGATGTGAGGCACATTGCTCGACGGTTATTGTTGAAAGGGTGGAGCTGACTGAGATGTCGTGTGGTGTGCAGTGAGGTAGAGAAGAAAGCGACCAAGGCTTCCAAGTAAGCGGAGGGCCATGACAACAAGTGCCATTGCTGGATAATTGGAGACAGAGATTGAGACGAGTCTTTCTATCTGCTAATAGTGCCGAGGAACTACTGTAGGACAACACGATGATCAAAAACCAGCAAGTCCAATTATAAAAAGGGAAGACGCGCTTCCATATGCACCGCGCAGACCTGCTTCCTACCGCCTCCTTCTCTTGCTATAATGATCTGCACTTCAACTTTTGGTTCTCTTTTTCTTGGTCGGCCATCTGCGTGTCGATGGTCGGCGGGGTTTCCGGTCGGATCTTGCTCTCCTGGGTCGCTCCCGATGCTCTCGAGGGGGCCCCCCACTCATTTCGCTCGCTGTCTAGGGCTGCTGCGAGTCCTTGATCGTCTGCTTGAACGAGAACGGGTGGAACTTGTAGCCGTCAGCCTTGTAGAACTTGTTCTGGAATTCCACCCAGTGCAGACGCAGCGCGTGCAGGAAGCACTCCAGCACATCCATGGCCAGGATGACGCCGAACGTCGTGGCTGCGAACACCGCGAAACCGACGAAAATGGCGATGAACGAGTCGCTGTTGATGGTGGACAACATCGTCTTCTCCCAGAACACGGTGGCCAGCTCCGAGTGAGCCAGACTCAGGGCCCACAGACGCAGGTACGATGCCGTGTTCGAGACCATACCCAGCACGAACTCGATGGTTTCAATGCCCTGGTGAATGACCACTTCGCCAAACTCGAACTCGCCGTGACCACCGCCGTGGCCGCCGCTTGAGTTGCCGTGGTGGTGTGACACCAAGCGCTCTTCAGCCTCATCATCGAAGTCCACGTGGTGGCTCACAGGCGGCGCCGTGCGGTCGTTCTGGATCTTCAAGTAGATAGGCTTGATAAACAACATGGCCGGCACAGACACGAACGCCATCATCAGAAGCGTCTGCTGGGTCTCAAGCTGGCCCTCGAACAGCGGGTCGACAACGTTGCCGGGTGCCAACGCAATGTTAATAAGCGTGTTCACAAGGGAAGGCGGACGGCAGCCAGTGTGTTCGCCAGCGTAGTTGTACGGGCACACTTCATGCTTCATGCGCTCAGTCCAGTCAATGCTCCACTTCATCACGATCAGCACGATCATGTAGCAGAAGAGCGAGACGGCGAACACAATCTGCGGCACGAATTCGAAGAAAAAGGTCGAGTAGTCACGGAAGTACAGGTTGTTCCAGCCCTTGAGGAGGATACCGAACGTCATCTGGATAATGCCGAAGATAACCGAGATCTTCATCTTGAACGAGTTGAAGAACAGCAGTTCGTTCGAGGACGTCTTCCAAACCGGATCCAGGCCCATAGAGTATACGTTGTCACCGCCAGAGACGTCCGTGGCGTTTACGTACGTCATCTTGCCGTCAATCATGTACTCAGCAATGCACTTTGCCTCGCGGTCGTGAGATTCGAGGCAGTCCGGGTACGCGAACTTGGAGCCGAACAGGTTCAACGGCAGCGAGAAGAAATCGTTGTAGATGAGACCGGCGTACATGGCGAAGGCACCCATCATGAACAGCATGTAACGTCCACCGTAAATCGACGCCGTCATTTCGCCCATGCTTCCCGGGTGCTCTAGTCGGCGCTCCGTCAGGATCAGATACAGCCCGAAGAGCAGCACGCAGAGGCCGTGACCAATATCACCGTACATGACACCGAACAGGAACGGGAACGTGACAGCGGTGAACACCGACGGGTTCACCTCGCGGTACCGAGGGCAACCGTACGTTTCCACGAAGGCCTGGAATGCATCGGTGAACTTATTCGTCTCGAAGTAAGTCGGCGGGACCGGCCAGGGCTTGGCCACGCTGTCCACGAGCGACGGCATCGACTTGTCATCAGCCGCCGTGTGGGCGCGCGTCACAGCACGACGCACGCTCGGCAGCGCCTCCTTGATGACCCAGCCCTCCGCGCGCAGCATGCCACTCACGTCCGCACGGAACATGTTGAGCGCGTGGTACGTCGCCTTCTCCTGGAGCACCGACCACTTCCACGACTCGAGCGTCTCGGCCAGGTCGCGGCACAGCAGCACGCAGCTCTCCCGGTTGCGGCGCAGGATGTGGCTGCTCTGGTTGAGCTCGCCGGCGTTGCTCTGGATCAGGTGCGCGATCGCAGCGCGGTCGTCCATGGGCGGCAGCGAGTACAGCCTGGCGTGGAAGGCGTCGCAGATCTTGCGCAGCTTGTTCTCGATGAATGTCGACTGGAAGAAGATGACGAAGGCGTGCTTCGTGATCGGCTGGCCGGTGGTCGGGTCGGCCAGCGGCTCCTCGATGGGCGAGAAGCGCGTGAAGCAGTTGCCGCGAGTGGTGCGGAAGATCATCCGCTCGAACTTGAGGCGCTCGTCAGCAGGCACCACCCCCGTCACGTTGCGGAATCGCAGCGACGCCGTCTCGTCTCCAGCCCCCACTCCGGGAGACGTGTCCACGAAGCTGTAGCCTCCAGACCTTGACGACGTCCTCGAGTTGCGACGCGTCTGCACCTCCGGAACTAAAAAAATAAAAACGTGTCAGCACCCTCTTCCGACAGTTTGTAGCTCGTTTCCCCTACAAAGTGGCTCCTCACTCTCGATCTCGAAGAACTCGCCAGCGCGGGAGATGATTTCCTGCAGTTCCTTGCGTTCGTTGAACTCCCTCGTGAGCTTCTCGTGCATGGAGTTGAGCTGCAGCAGCTCCTGCTCCTTGTCCTCGAGCAGCCGCTCGAGCGTGTCGAGCGCCCTGGCCGCCGTGTCCTGCGAGCCGTAGCGGATGTCCGCCGAGCCGGCCAGGAACTGGTCGATGGATCCCGCGGGCTTGGGCGAGATGTTGAACTTGGCCAGCTCCAGCTCGAAGTAGCGCAGCTTGCGCTCCATCTCGTCGCAGCGCTTCACGTAGTTGACGTAGCGTCGCTGGAAGGGCGTGAGCTCCGGGTTCAGGTCCGTGAACTCGAGCACGCCCAGGTCGCCCAGCTTCTGCACGCAGTCGTGGGCCGCGTCCTCGTTCACGATGAGGGAGATGTACTCCATCTCGGCGGAGCGGAGCCACTTCATGACGTCTGTCTTTCTTTCTTTCTTGCTGTCTATCAGGACGAGTTAGGCGAGTTAGAAGGCGGGGAGGGCACGACGGGGGCCGCGGGGAAGAGGCGCGTCGACGGAGCTCTCTCGAGCGAGCGAGGGGAAGCGGAAGTGAAGCGAACCGACAGCAGGAGGCTCAGCTTCGCTTAGCTGCTGCAAGTGCGGAACGGCTTTTTATAGCGGGGAGGGGAGAGATCGCACTTTTCGCTTAAGTACGATGTTCTAAAAATAAGATCGCGGCGAAGATCGAGAGTGGGTCAAACCACACAACAGCCAAACTAAACTCTTGGGAATCACAACTTGCGATGGAGCGTGTTCTGTAAAAAGGTGTTGGTTGCCTACTCGCCTTCGTTGCTATTTACCTTTTCCATAGGTTGTTGTGGATGATAAAGAAATGGTAAAACGATGAAGACAATGCATTGAGGTCTGACTCCCCAAAATTTAATTTATGAGTATTTTACCCCTTGCTGCAATTCAACACAAAAGGCTCGGACTTTGAGCATTCGTGGTTGTATGTATTGAGCCGCTAGGGCGATAAATGTGGTACTGTAGTGTTCGAATCTCTGATTAGCTCTTCATATTTTCATTATCGGTATTACCTTTGATGAGCGCTTGGTACACTATCAAGTTGGTAGTCGATGGAGATATTTTTTGTAGTGATGGCGGTGGTGGCATGGTTATGCTTGAGGAAGTTATTGACCGCGCACCCAGTGAATGCCACTCCTCCAGTTCCTCATTGCAGTCTCCCACGGATGCGAAGGAACCGTTTCACACAGGGACAACATCCCGCAAGACTCCGGCGTCGGCACGGGGTAAAGAGACTGCAGCACACAGTTTCACGTATCCTAGATTGTGTCCTTGTCGGCATTTCTTTCGACCCTCGATACCGTCACCTTTTGTGAAACACGCCTACGGCCTGTACGGGGTTTAACTGTTTCGATGCAGCCAATCGGATAAAGCAGTTCTCGTTGCGAACACACCAAATTACACGTTCGTTCAGTACCAAAGTGTTTGGCATTTAAGTGCCTAGTATACTCATCAGGTTACGGACTCGTGGCTACTGCAACTTCTAGGCTTAGTACAACTCGGTACGTTGATTCCTCGGACTCCAGTTTACACCTTCTCGTGGTGCCAGCTCACTTGCTGAAATTTACTGATCGAAGACATCTACGTACCAGCAGTTATTGAACTGGCAGACCCGTTGTTGATGACCGTGGTGGTAGTCGACCTTCTTCGAATCGCGCTCCTCCAGTGCTGCCTTGCTCCCGTCAGCCCACACGATAGTGCTGTACGACCCAGAGCCATCATCGTCCTGACCGAGTTTGCGGGTCTCCGAGCCGACGTCGTTCGCGCCGCGTAGAGCTCCGGCGGCAGCAGCATCGACAGAGAAGCAGGCGAGAGCAAAAGCGATGCCGATCCAAGCGCGCATGGTGAGTGTTGAAAGTGTCAAGTGACTTGAGCTTCGCGTTGCAGATAGAGAAGTGAAAAGAGGCGTGGCTGTAGGCAGGGGGCACGGAACGCATACGAGCTCGATCATCTGAGGCCAATTCGTATTCTAGGTGGCATTTTTCTGGCTTTCATGTTTTTGCGAACACTGCTGATTTGGGTGTTTCCGTGTTTTAGATGCACGCAATCGAGATACCACACTTTCGCGTTTTCTTCCTTATGAAGGTTGCGAAGGTGCCAACGCCAGGATAATACACTTCTCCACGTCGAGTAAGCTCCGGAAGCACCGACGGTTCGCCTTCAACTTGGAAATGGTGTGGCTGAGGTTGCTTGGGCTTGTGAGCTCTTGGTCTGCTGTTGCATTTGACGACGAGTTCGTTTTGTGTACCACGGACCCTCGTAGCATTCGCGGGTCTTGCCCAGACGAAATGGTGGAGAAGACGACAACCCAAATTGTCCCGACGAAAACCCACTTGGTCATGCTGAAGCACAAAGTCTTGGCTGCTCGCGGGCTTTAAGGGGAAATGTCGAATGGAGTTCCATTGCTTCGGTCGCGGCTCACGATCACGAGGGTACTTTCTAGTTTCCATGATATAGGATATCACAGGTTCGCTGCATAGAGTGCCAAAAAAGTAATATGGTTCGGTGACATCTTATGCGAGCATCACGGCCGAAAGCAGGAGTGTGCTGGTGTCAGCAACCACGTTGAGCTTGAAAACAGGTGATAATCAACCGGATGTGCCGCTCAAGATGTTTTCCCAGTCGAACTTCAGCGATGAGTCCATCCCTATGTCAACAGTGTACAGTCTCAGCAAGCTGCTTGATCAACATCTCCTTGTGCCAAGCTCAGTAGACTTACCGTGGTGAACCGTGTTGAGAATGAAGGTGAACAGTAGAGCTGAGAGCAGTTTACCCTGTACGCTCATCCAGTACTTTTCGAGCACGAAGGCAAATTGGTAGGGCGTCGAGATCCCGTACTTCGTCTGGACGAGAACAAAGACCGCCAGCAGTGAAATCAGCTTGAAGAATGCGTAGATCGCCGTGCTGCAGAAGGAAAGCCAAAACTCGCTCGTCGAGATCCCCATGAAGCTGAAGTTGTAGCGAGCGTGAGGCATGTGGTACAGTGAGAGTGAGTAGATGCTGTACACCACCGCACCTGCGAGCTCAAAGTATTCTGCAAAGATCAGCATCTCCGATGCAAAGAGAAGTTGCAATGCTTGGGATAGCAACTTTGCGTGCTCACGATGTGGGATATCCACGTCGTCGATACAGACCAAAGGAAGAGCTTGGGTCTCTCCAATCGGAGCTGTAGCAAGCCCCACCTCTGAGAAGGGCTCTGCATCCGTGACGCCAATACTGCCACTAAACCTCTTGCTCAGCTCGCTGTTGATACGCTGTAGAGAGGCCTTCTTCTGCATCTGCTTCAGCTTCTTGGAACCCGGTCGAGACGATTTGTGCTGGTGGTCCGGCTTCTCGACAGGTACCGATGCACCTTTCAGTGAATCCCCCAAGAAGGCAAACGTTTTAACTTTAGCGATTCCCAGCACTTCATTTGAGGCCATGGCACTCGGAAACAACGCGCCTTCCACGATTTTGGCAGCAGTGTCTGTGGTCTGGCGCCCATCGACGATGAATTTGTGTCCTAGGTAGAGCCACGTCTCGATCAGCCCATGGACGGCGTCAAGAAGTACCAACAGCACGCCCACTTCTGGTGAATGTACACTCTGCAGACAGATCATACGAAGAAGCGATCCAAAGATCACTACGGCGCATAGCGTGACATCCGTGCTCATATCCTGGAGCGGGTGGGCTATACACCAAGTTATTCGCTTCAACAGAGCAAATAGCACCGGAAATACTGCTGTAAGCCCCGCTTGAACGCCACTCGATACATTCGCGAACACTACCGCCAGTACATGAAAAATAATTAACACGAAGAACTCCAACGCTAACACCGGAAGAAAATGAAGCGCTTGCTGACGATAATGACGGAGTCTCGAGCCCAGAATCAACGAGTGGAAGAGCGCAAAAATCGCCACCCCCGTCGGTAGCCTAGCAAAAGGGTCAAACGGCACTGGAAATCGCCAACAAACAGCCACGCCGAGCATCACGAGCTCGTTGCAGATAGCTGTGAGCACCGACACCAGTGCTGACTCCGTATGAGAGTAGAGTTTCAATGGTAACCCGAGCGAGCACCGGACGAAGAGAAGCAAGCTGAAAATCATAGCAGCATTGGCGAGGAATGACTGGACGAAGTACGTCGCATTCTTCTCCACACCCAACAGCGGGCTCTGAAGCGGGATAACCGCAAGCAGCACCACGACCACCAAACTCGGCACTGGGGTAAGCAAAAGAACGCCAAACACTCGCAGTGGACTCGCAACACGTTGATAATCCTCGAGAGCGAGCAGTTTGTCGATCGAATACCGTCCGAGGTACTTGAGCGATGGTCCTTTCCATTCAAAGCATCGACTCAAGACGCTTACCGCTTCCTCTTCAGCCAAGTACAAGCCACCATTTTTGCTTTGGGGGCTACTCTTCCGCGTAGGTTGTGGTGCAGTGTGGTTGAGATCGGAGAAGTCTCGACTTGTCGATATCGTAGGCGCCCCAGAGCTGCTGGTAACACTAGAAACTCGTTGAAGCGATGTCGCCCTTGTTGGTAAACTCAGGCCGGTATCATCTCGTGCGACTGAAGGCGGAACGGACACTCGCGCTGGCAAATTGTTCATGCTTCGCCTCGCTGTTTCACGTCAAGAGGCTAGCGGCCGTCCACAGTGAAGGAAGGTGGGAGGCACTGCCGGACATGATAACGAGGACATGCAACCGCTAAGATCATTCCACTTGCTTGTATTCATAGCTTTCCACCATCGCTCATCGATAACAAAAACGGACGGGCCGTTATCGTCAAAGGTTTTAAAGTGCGGTGTCAACTACTCCGATGGCTACTCGGATCTCGTCCATGAGCTTCGCAATAGCCAGGGATTCCTCCGGCGTGTACTCGTCGCAGTGCAGGTGGCCACTTTCAATTGCCTTGGTGACGGCTTCGGCTTCGTAGACGAGCGCTTCCGAGCCCAGGTAGTTGAACGGCGTGGCGATGCTGGCTGAAGGTGTCGGCCACGGAAACTGCATCGTCTTGGTCTGATGCGTTCCGTCTTCGAGGAGCTGCGTGACGGCGACCTCGGTGGCGCAGTGAGCAAGCGACGGAATGTGAATTCTGCCTTTGCTGCCCGTGATCGTGACGGAGTTGCCCAGACGTGCTAGAGCCGTGAAGTTGATGGTGCCGAATCGGTTGCCAGGGAATTCGAGTGTCGCCGAGCCGAACACATCGGCTCCACCCGAGCTGACCTTGCCGGTCGCAGTGATCTTGAGCGGCTTCGTGCCGAAAACCATCGTCACGAACGACAGCGGATATATGCCGATACCGAGAAGAGCTCCATCACCGGAGCTCGCTTCGTTCTCGGAACGCAGGTACGGGATGCCAATGTCTCCGTAGACGTGGTGGACGTCGCCAATGTGGCCTTCTGCAAGAAGTTGGCGCACGTACTTCAGGAACGGAAAGCAGCGAGTCCACACGCCTGGCAAAAGTTTAAAAGCACAAGAAAAAAATGTGGTTAGCTCTGCCACTAAAATGGCGATATGTACATCTACACACAACCCTTGCCATGTTCATACCTTCCATGAGGAAACATTTCTTCTCCCTGGCCAAGTCGATCACTGTGGCCGACTGCTTCGCATTCATCGTCATGGGTTTTTCCACCAGCACGTGTTTGCCATGGTTCAGCGCGAGCGTGATGTGATCAAAGTGCACGAGGTGAATTGTGGCAATGTATACCACATCCACGTCTTGGTCGGAACAAAGCTCCTCGTACGATCCATACGAACGCGCAAAGCCTGCGTCAAGTGAGGATATTGTACAAGAAGATTAGCGACTCATCAATGTAAATACATCGCCACTGATGAACGCACCGTGCGTCTTGGCGAACTTCTCGGCACTTTCAACGGATCGAGCGGCGCAAGCCGAAAGCCTCGCCTTCTCGCCTGCCATCCCTTTCAGGGCATTGACGAAGTCGTTGGCAATGTTGCCGCAACCGAGGAAGCCCCAGCGGAGCGGAACTTGCGAGTCGGCGCCCATCGAGGAATACACTTGCTCTACACAAAGCAAAAACAGTAATCGACGAGTTCCCAAAAACCGCTCCCAACGATGAGACGAGGGGGATTCCAAAATACTTGAACAAAGTATGGGCTGATTTGTCGGCCCCAAGCCTTTGAAAAACCTCGAGGTTTTAAATTGGGTTCAATCAATCCCGCACACCCGCCCCTCACGATGAACAGCGCGCCCCACGCTCCTGCCGATGTGCGATTGAAAGCTGCTCTCAAAACCGGCAGGGCTGGCAAAGGGGGCTGCAGCTGCTAATGGACACTTGTACTCGCCCGTATGTTGCTGTTTGTGTATTTTATGTGTGATATCGATGGCGGGTGCATGAGCACCTCGCTATCAGTGGTCAAGTTGTGTGAATTAGGGGGAGTCGAACATTGAAAAATCGTGCTCATTTCTAGAGCCTTTTTGTGCTACTTTACAACATTTTTTCTGCTTAGGTACTTCTGAAACAAGCCACCTCGGGAGGTGGCTTGAGAGATAAGCACTCATTTCTAAGTTCAAGTTTCGCGATCCCACTTTCTCTCATTCCCTATCCTTCGCTTCAGATACCGCCCTTACTCTAAGCAATAAATATCATGTGAAAAACAATGGAATCAGCGTATTGACTCAGAAAGGACATCCCTCATAGACCTGTAAATACTATGGGCCGTAATTTCACATTTCTTTGTCGCATTG
>LGTU01000649.1:0-23867 GCA_001314425.1 Phytophthora pluvialis | reverse complement strand
CCTGCAGGAGGTCCTGCAAAGACATCGAGCTCAGCGACCTTTAATGTGTCCTGCATCAGGTCCTTAATTATGCGAGCAGGTCCTGCAAATGGTCCTGCACTTGCAGGACATTATGTCAGATGCAGGACGTATTTTCTGACTACATTCATTCCTTCCGTGGAGGCAAGACCGTCCGTGTATCCGTCTGAATACACCATCGCATACACTTCACTCAAGTCGGCGGACCACAATTTTGCGCGCCGCTTTCCACAATGTGTGTGTTTCCGTTAGTGCATGCACGGAGATTATTTTCACAACGTCCAAGTACATGTCATCGCGGAAAAGTTGTGGAATCTCCGACATCTCATACGCCGCTTTGACACTGTTGTTAGTTGCTGCTCTAATCCACCACGGCAGTAGTCGCTGGAAAACGGTGACTATATCTCCGCGTGAATTATCGAGGAACGATTTCACTTTGGCATGAGTTCCTTCCACTGTGGAAGTGTCGTGGCAGCCGTAGTGCTGATAAGTGTCAGTCCAACACCGAACAAACTTTGTCTTATATGACCACCAGTGCCGGGAAAGATAGTTGTCCATTTCCACACTGAACTCCCGGAGACTTGCACAGCCACCCGCAAATTCACGCACGTTGGTGGCACGTATCGTATCACTATATCCTGCCATGAAAATATCAACTTGCATTTCCTTCATTTTCTTCATGGCAAGCGGGGTGGCTCCCGGCACATCAGCGGCAACAAGTTTTCGTTGCGCCTGGGCAAGCACGTTTAGTCGTATATGCCAGCGACACAACAATTTCTTGGCTGAAGGGAACACTCTCTCTGTTGCGTTAGTGCAAGCGAGATCTCTATCCGAAACAATGAGTCTGGGCATTGGGATCGGTTGCTATTCCAGGAGCGCTTTCCACTTTTCTAGTGCCCACATGAGGTCTGGCTCAGCTTCCCCCGGCATCTAAATTTGTACCACCGGCAAAATAGTATTCATACCAGTCAGAACAATCGCGTTGAACAGGGGCATCCGGTACTTGTTCGTTCTGTAAGTGCAATCGATGACCAGTGCATCCATGAAATGCCGTGCAAGGTCGGTAGTACTAGGGTGCGCCCACATCAAATAGCGCAACCGGTTTGTGGATGCATCGATCTCGTACGTGTAGTGGAACTTGTTCTCGGAAAGCAACGAAAACAGCGCTTCATTACTGGTCTTGTTAGCAAGAAGTGCGGCCCGTGCAGATTTCTTCATGTTGCCATTATCTCTTGGAATTACCAGAGTGTCCTTGTCTGATAGAACCATGGTCGCATAAATTTTAGACGTTGAAACACCAGCTTTTGTCTGAAGAGCAACCAGATCAGTCGAGACCAAGCTGCAAGACTTCGCCCGCCGTGCATCGCGCTGACGATGTGCAACATGAACACGAACGTCACTAGATGCTGGATGATTATGGAGCTCACTGTCGTCCGTGGTGTGCACAATTCTCCACGATCCAGTCGTGCTAGACGGATCAACTGCCGAAATGCTAATGCGCATTTTACAACCCGTCCGCTTTGAGCTCACCATTTGGCGCTGTCTATCAGAATCCTTCAGCTTTCTTGTATTCTTTGGTTTGCCAGCGTGGTCACACTCGAACAAGCGGTACCGCACGTCTCCGTTGTCGTTGCGAGAAAGCTTTTTTTCGGGATACGTTGTATCTGTTGGCCATCGTCCACTCGTGTATTGCGGCCTCTGCTTCTTCTGCAGACGGATACTCCAATGATGGAGGCGCTGGGATGATGTATTCCGCGTCCTTATCCTGCGATTCCGTTGGTGGTGATACACTGACGGTGTGGGCAGTATCCATGGCTTTTGCGGGCGGGGCGGTTTGCTGGTTTCGACGATTAAAGGAGAAATGACACCAAGACGATGCGTGGCTATCCCCCTCGCCTTCCGCAAAGTCTTATCGGTATCTATTTCAGACGCTGCTCAAAGATATTTGTGGTTCTTGGCGCGAGCACTAACGCCATCTGCATCGACATTTTCTGCGCTGGTGCTCCGCTGAGGGTGCTCCCTAACTTCTCCCGAGTGACTGTTGTGGTACGAAGGAGAGCATCTTGGGTGTCGGAGCTACACCAAGTGGATTCGTCAGACTCGTGGAGCACGTGGGCAAATTACCCTTTCCTGATAAGAAACAAGGGTTCGTGGAAGTGGTTACTGTGTTTGAGAGCGCGACGGCGTCGCCCATATTGGACGTTCCCAACACGAAAAAGGTCACAAAATCTCTGAACGTTATGGTCCTGTGGATGGTAAATGACCCTCACGAGTTCGACTTGGTCATAAGTTACCGCGATCTGGCCGGAATGGTCGACAATTTCGCGTGCAAGGTCTCAAATGCCACGCAAAAGAAGCCTTTGCAGCGGTACGTGATGTTAACAGTTGGATATCCCCACGGGATCTATTAATGCATACTGACATATTTCTTTCTTTGGGTGTAGACTGTCCACCACAATCTCGACTTGGCTTTCTGGAAACCGATGCATTGACCGCATTGCGTCGATATCGCTTCAGAAGCGACTCAGTGACGTGCATGCCCAGATTAGTGCGTGGGAGGCCGATAATCCCGTCTCTCTAGGCGAGATCGACAAGCAGATGAACGAGATGGTAAACATCATACGCACTCCAGAAATTGGGTGGTTCCCAAAAAAGGATCTAAAAGTCCGCAAGTGCGCATTGGAACTCGAAAAATACATTTTGCGGGTACCGTCATGGAACGAGCGCCATCGATGGGTAGTCACAATAGCGAAGTGGGGATTGCCAGAGTAATAGCGTCGTGGTATTATACTCGTCATAATAGTTGATCCAAAAATTCTAACACATAGGACGTTTCGAGACGCGCTGGCTGCAATAGTGGTCGGACAAGGTTGCTGTGACCAGCATTATAATGCTACGATTAAAGGCTACCTATTGATGCCATTTTACCTTGCTGGGCTTCATTTTCAAAATGGCAAGCGGGTGCAGACTGTCGGAGGGAGAGCAGATCACGATTGTGGTCGCCTACAAAAACTTCATCGCAGAGAAGCAGGAAGGCCGTGGAAGGGCCGATGAACCACGCAATCGTGTTGTCAAGCGTTTTAGTGCCTAGGAGGCCACTGTTTCACGCGTGTGGGCGTCCTATAACAGCGCTGAGAGCTCGCTGACGGAGCCGGTATGGTCGTGAGAGGCAACTTAACAATATATATATCAATTACCTCTAATATTTGATATGGAAACACGCGCCCCAGGAAGAGAAGCGAGGTAGGTGGCCTACCTAGCCCCCCCCCCCGCGACTTTCTGAAGGCCAGCAACGTACGATGTAGACGACTTGGTCCCTGTCATCTGCACCGAAGTCGCTACTGTCAACGAAACCTATCACATCTAGACTACTGTGTCTGCAGCTCTCTAAAACAGGCTTGATTATGTCTTTGAGCACAATGAAGCTCATTTTGCGTCAGCAAAACGATCGCTATATCCAAGGCGGGTCACGCCACTACCTGGTGGAGGGTGCAGGAAATGTGGTTTACAGAACCACCTATCTGCAGGAGAAGGTAATGAACCGCGATCGAAACAGGTTGAGTCCGTCGCCGAGATTGACGAGTGCGACGACGGGTATTAATAATTATGAAACTGCATACTTCCTTTAAAGTACGGTTAGTTATGTTCAACGGAGATCGTCGGCCTAATAGATCAGCAATTCGACAAATCATACATGATACCCTACCCGTACATATGTTTATGTGCTGTAATCCAATCAAAAGCTTGTAATTAACGACTATTGAGACTAACCCTAACGGAACCCTTTCCCCAAACTCTGGGGCTCCGGAAGCCTGCGAAAACTACTGAAAACTGGGGAAAAGGACACCAGATTCAGAATCTAACGCGTTTCTTTTACCACATATCTAAATGTCGATTATGGATATATCAAGTTATGAGTATGAAAATCCAGTTTCAAATCTTTGATCAACTATTATGACGAGTTCAATAGGCGTAAGAGAGAATTCGATGACACGAGTATACGAGGTTTTTGTTTCCCACACCAACTTGTGTATGTTTTTTAAGGAGGGGGTGAAATTATTCTGGGGGCCCAAGCCTGTCCAATGCCTGCGGTTTAACATCCGTGGGCGGAGCTCGCGGTGTTAAACCAATAACCTATTAATAGCAGAGTCGTTCTACCGAAGCATGTGAGCCGTAGCGGGCCTAGGGTTCTGTCACCAGCAAGTGCAGCGACCCGGCAGAAATTTTTTGGACCGCGCGGAGCGCGTAGTATGGCGGTATCTTGAAGTCCATGCCATCCGTCCTCGCTCTTTTACCTTATAGTCATGCTAAACTACGAATATGGTAAAGCAATAATATTTCATGTGTTTGGGCACCCCTAACCGTTATGGCTGTAGTACCAACCAACTTTAACTACGGATGCTTCAGTCACTCATCTTTCTGCCACGCGTCGCGAGAAGCATAGCTGCCCCCATCCATACAGCACTAAGCTCACCACAGCGCCGACCATGGAGATCAGTTCTCCACAATTCTCAACAGCCCCACCAACTGGTTCACATGTTGGCGTTAGGTCAACTCGATGCTTCCCTCTCCCCCGCTCTCCTCCCATCACCCCTTGCCGTAGTCGCAGGTACGACAGTTCACTGCGCGGCTTTGGTTCTCTCAGCGTCTGGGATTCTTAGAATTAACATGTGATGCTGCGTTCTGCCATATATGCTGCTAGTGTTCCTCCACACCTGGCGGATGGCTCAACCACAGATAGTTAAGGCGTCATTCCTAGTCGAAGGTGCAGGCTCAGTATGCAATGTCTCTGATCAAACGTTGGCTGAACGTCCGTGCTTGTGTGGCTCTACCCAGAAATCGAAGCAGGCGGAGAAAGAGACGTGTACGCCTGCCAGTCACCGACTCAGCTTCACACGCGTGGACGAAGCAACACGTGCTGAAAGACACGGTACACGTTCTATTTGACTGAAGTGATACTTGTATATAATGATTTGTAGCTAATGCTTTCTTTCTCATTTGTCATGTGCTCAGTAGTTGACGTCCATACACGTACGTAGAGAGCAGGGCTTCGCGTCGACGCGGAAATTGTTGCTCGGTTAGTTCACAGGCTAACATGTTTGATCCATATTTTTGCCATGTTGTTGGTTTGATTTGTTATCAGGAGAGTACCATAGCGCGCACAAAGAACACCGCGCGCATATTGAGAGTTAAACATTCCGGCATCTACCAGTAGCAGCAGCAGCAGTGATAGCGACAATGGTGTCGATACTGAAACTCCAGCTTCTCCCGCGGCATGTACGATTGAAACTGGGATATCGAATGCTCAGAACACGGAAATTCTCGCTGAAAGTGCCCAAGAGCAACGCGACGAAGATGTAAATGCATTCAGCACGGGAGCTGTATCAAATGCAGTTGAAGATTCGAGCGAGGACGAGCCTGAGAGTGAGAGGGTTAGCGAGGACGAGGACAGCAGTAAGCACACCTCCGGTACATCTCGAGGAAGCCAAAATCGAGTCATGGCAGAATGTTTGGAGCAGCTGTACTACGTGCCGCCGGTACGGAAGTATCACAAGAACCGGACCCAGCTGGATCGGTACCTGAAAATGTACCAGCGTGAGACACAAACTATGTTAGCAATTCATAGACTGAGAATGTGCGGCTCCGGGACCGCAAGATTGCCAAAATGAAGGTGCACACTGGGATATCCGTCTCTGAGTTGCCCCTTGTACCCGAGCAGCTGGACCCTATCAGACAGTGCACATTTGTACACACGGCTGGAAGCAGCGGATTCGTTCCAATGGCTTGAGGCCTCAAAATGTGAAGGGTGTCTGATGCCCCATGCGCTTCAGAGTTCAGTTTGGCGAACGTTCGAGAGGTCAATGGCGTATTGAGATCAAAAACGCGCTTTACGGGCACTGTCATGAACCGTCGAACGAAGTGTATCAAAAGTATCCATCTGTGCGTCGAGTCCCAAAGGACGCCCCAATATTCAGTGACGTCGAGCTGATGGTCGCGAGTAGCAGCAAGGCAAGTAGGATTTACGACTACATCCGCGAGCGTACTCCGCACTACGTACAGTTGAAAGATGTATACAACCTAATCGCGAAGATCAAGAACTCGGGTGGGTTTGTAAGTGCGAGGATAGTGGAATACTAGTACAACTAATATATGTGGTCTTTTGAGGTTGGTTTTAGGAGGCAGCTTGAGTGATGAAGATATGATGGCAGAAATGCTGGTCAATTTCGAGCTCGATGCACTGGGGAACGTATCAGCAGTCGATGAGAACCTGAGTGGTCACACAGCTGTGGTTACAAGCAGCTCTCAGCACATGAGAAAGCTGCACAAGCGCTTCTCGGAGATTGTGCCGATCGTACCCATGTCTGCCGAAGTTGAAGCACAGAAAACATTGTAGACACTTGTCCTGAAGGCTCTGCAGCGCCAGAGGGAGGGCGGTCAGCTGCCTGGACCGCCGTGGGGCAAGATTCTCTTTCATCTGGGCCATGGACGAAATATTATTTCGAGTGGGTGTGTGTGGGGGGGGGGCTTGAGCCGGGATGCAATTGAGGTGAACCATGAGTGGGTTTACCTGCGCCAGGGGATAGCTACCAAGGTCTCTACACTGAGACGCACGGACGGCACGGACCGGACGCTCTTTGTGGACATTCAACGCGAAGTCAGGACTATCAGTGCGATGAACGTGGGCCGTGTGACCGCTCACAGCCACGTGACTATGGACGTGCTGGGCCGCCGTATCGAGGATGAAACAAATCGCCGTCACGTGGGCGTAGTAAATCGCCACCTTGAGGAAGTTTTGGACTTCCAATGCCTGGGCCACTGAGACGCAGCCCGCCGCCGCCACTTACATACGACCAACGACCCATTATGGGCCCCCATCATCGCAGTGGTGTGAAGGGCCAGCATGTCACTACGGGCCGCCACCACAGCAGCAGTGGCGTGATGGGTCTCAGCGAGGCCGTGGCATGTCGCCATGCCGCGACTTTGAGCGAGATCGTGGACAGCAGTTCCAGTGTGATGAATACCGTGGGCTACATGATGGTCGCTTGGCCCATGATATTCACCACTCCGACTTGATGATCGACAGAGCTGCCAGCCCTGGCAAGTGAATGATGTTGGGTGTCGCTCAGGAATGCAAACAGGCACTAAAGATACGGTTGAATGGGTCCTGGACTCGGGGTCTCAGGCCAAAGTCTGTGGTGCCTTCCATTAGTGGGTCTCAGTTTAGGCAACAGCAGGTGAAAGCGAAGGTCCCTGCACTTGAAATTTGTCCAATCAAATAGAGGCAGAACTGAGAGTCCCAGCTAGCACAGCAGCAAGCAACTGCCTCTAAAGACCACCGATGCCTCGAACACCAGGTCACGCCAAGCTCATCAAAGCCCTCAAGAAGCACCTCGACTACCACCTCCAGGCTCGGCGTCTGTGTGCTCTACACGGCATCGACGATGGCGCAGAAGACGAGATGGACAACGCGTTGCTGTCTCACCTCCACTTTGTTTTACAGTCGCGCTACGTAGCCCCTCGTGTCCAAGTTGCTCACACACCACGCTTTGTCTGGTACCTCGAGAAATACTCGGACAGAAAGTTTCTGCTCTCGTTTCGAATGGAGAGATACTCCTTCCAAAGACTAGTTGCACGCATCCACGATCACGCTGCGTTCAAAGCGGTGGAGGGCGTCAAGCCTATTACCCCTACGGCGTTTCAGTTGATGATATTTCTGAAGTATATCGACACACTTGGGTCCGATGCCAGCATCGATCAGCTTGGTGTAATGTTCGACGTAAGCAGCGGAGCCTGCTACGACTACATTGAGCGGTGCTCTCGGGCCCTGGTTTCGCTCTACAACGATGTCGTGCGCTGGCCATCGGAAAGCGAGCGCAAGGCAATTACTGGCAGAATCGAGGACGGGTTCGATTTCCCAAAGTGCGTCGAACTGGTAGATGTGACGCTGCTTCCGCTTACGTTCAAGCCCACACCTAATGGAGAAGACTATTTCTCTCGGAAGGGTGGCTACGCACTTAATGCCTTGTTGTTTTGCGACAATGACGCTCGAGTGACCTATGCCTTTACGGGAGCACTCATGATAACCGAGTTTGTAAGAACTCGACTGTGGACAGAAATGCTTCGGAGCATTTCGCTAGTGGCGAGTATCTTCTCGGAGACTCGGCTTTTACGCCCTCACGCAATATGGTTCCTGCATTCAAGAAGCTGCCAGAAGCCGCCATGACTTGGGAGTGCGAATTCTTTAACAAAAAGCTGGTCAATATTCGTATTCGAACTGAGCATTGCATTGGCCTGATCAAGGGCCGCTTCCAGTATTTCAAAGGGATACGCATCGTCATCAGCAACAAGCGTCATCTCAAAAGAGTCCTCCGGCTGTTTTCCTGTGCACTTGTGCTCCACAATCTTCTATTGGAAGATCCGCTTCCTCCTGAACTGGAGAAAGATGTCGTTGCAGAGCGTCGACGTGCTTCACAATTTCATGACGAACTAAATGCTGATACCGAGGCAAATGCCGAAGAAAGTGATGCTCGAAGAGAACAGCTTTTCTATTATCTTATAGGAAAGGATTGTCGCTTTTAAGGTTGCCTAATAGGAAAAAGTTCGTCGATCTCACTCTCAGGAATTCCTTCGTCTCTTAGGCGCTTTGTACATCTCGCTAGTTCAACCTTCAACTGTATAGCTTCTTTTTGTGCCTGGACACACTCTTTTTCAGCTTGAGCTTCCAGTAAGAGTACGCGGATCTTGGACTCCTGCTCGGCGCACGCAATACGGCGCTCTTCGTGGCTCGCAGTCTGGTTCATCTGCTCGCGTTGCAGCTGCATTTTCTCCTCATGAAGCGTCTTGTTGGTCTGCTGCTCTTGTTCTTTAATAGGCGCATACGCTGAGTTAAAATCCGCCCATGACGCAACGAAAATCGAAGCACTGGAGTTGGGCGGACGAAAGGAGCGGACATGCCTGGCTCCAGATGAGGTGCTAGAGGTCCCTGATGGCGTTGTTGATCTCGTGCCTGTCGCATCAGGAGCTGCTTCGCTCCCTTCTGACTCGTCACTGTCCTCACGGCGAGATGCTTCATCTTCAGTCGTCAATGCGGGTCTCGTGCCTGCCTGTCATTCATCACATCTTTTAGTTGATCATAGTGAGGACAGTAAGACTGAACAGCTTGCTGAAGGCTCTCCTCATTTGTGATGCCCGATCCCGTGTTCGCGAGGAAGTCACAGGCCGCGCAGAAGCTCTGCTCAAGCAAACCAATCTTGGTGATGATGTCTTTTGGCTTTCGTGTGTGGGTGATACCGTTGGCGCGGATGAGACGAGCGATTTCCGTCGCTAGAGAGATTTTTGTGTCGCCGCTGTCCTTGTCACCGCCTCGCCACTTGATGTAGTTACCCTCCACCGAGAGCCAATCCAAGAGAACGCTCATTGAACTGACAGTCGAGTCCGGGCCGTCCGTTCCCCACAGAGTTCTGCGAGTCGCTCTGACCTTCTTCTTCGTAAGCTTCGGCGGCTTGCTTGTTTCCGTGGGGGTTGGTGTCCTCTTCCTAGAGCGTTGCTGGGTGGTAGGCTCGCTCGGAGCAGCGGATACGCCAACTGCAGTGGCTGCTGTGTCTTTCCCAAGATCCATACCGGGCAGCTTCTTCCTTGGGTTCAATCTCTGTTTGTTCTTGCTGCCGCCAAGCTATACTGCCACCAAAATCGTGGCAGTATAGAATGCTTAGCAGCAAGATGTGACAACGGTTTTTAACCAATAGAAACCTACCACTGCTCGAGGTCCACCGCGGTCTATCTTGCTGCTGCCAAAACACCCACTAGTGTTAACAACGATTCGTGGAGACAAGACGAGTAAATTGGACTTTGCAAACGGTACAACTGAATCTGTGCTTTTGTGTTGCTCCGTGTTGTGAACGAGGAGACTGGCCTGGTGGAGGATCGCCTGCTGGACGACGTGATCTACACCTGAACGCCCAAGGGAACACCATTAGCCTCGGCTACTTGCGGATGACTGGTCGCTACCGGTTGACCTGTTCAAGTAACCAATGCACTGCCTGATTAACCAAGCCTGACACCATTCTCAAATTGGACATGCACGAGAACAACTACCGACCCCGCGCTGAACGAGAGGCTGGCGTCATGGTGATGGCCGCGGTCAAACAAGACACGGATAGAAAGAAGCAGATGGAGTTGCTGCACCTACGGTGCAGTCATGTCAGCACGGATATCGTGATAACCTTGGTGAACAAGCTCGATGTGAGACTTAAGTTGAATGGAAAGGACTAAGTTCGTACGAGTGTGTTGCGTGTGCCGCGAGAAAGGCGATACGGATGACTTATGCGAGGATCCTAGTGCGTAAATCCAAGCCACTTAAGACTGATGATGGACATTTGCACTGTGAACGTGTCCACCGCTGGTGGGTGGTGCGATCATGTTCCTGGTTTCATCATAGATGAAACCACCCCCTACAAATGAGCGTTGCTACTTGATAAGATGAGCGAGGCGACGTTCCACATCACGGTGCTGTTGACAAAGCTGCGGACGATGGAACCAAAGCTGCAAATGGTGAATTTGTGAAGTGATCAAGGTGGTGAATTTGCGAGCAACGTGTTGCGTGAGTACTGCGACGAGTACGGCATTACTCAACAGTTCACGAACGCGTACTCATCACATGATAATGGGATCGGGGAACGTGCGAATGACATCGTGATGCCCAGAGTGCGAGCAATGCTGTCAACGACACACTTGCTGCATATCCTGTGAGGTGCAACATTGACGCATGCTGTGACGACACGCAACTGGCTGCCGACCAAGCCGATAGGATTGGTATCGCCACACCAGCAGTTGTTCAGATCGGCATCGATACTTGACGAACTGTGAGTCTGGGATTGTATTGCTTATGTGGGCGTTCCATGAGAGTCCAGACATAAGAAGGATAAGCTGGGCCAAGGGCAAATCTGTCTTTATTATTGGGTTACCGTATCGATACGCCTGGTACAAGTTTCTCACGTGCAGACAGCTCAGGTGGTGACTGCGCGTGGGCGGAACGTGAAGATTTATGAGGAGTTTACCGCTGACGGGACATACGTGCGGCAGTTGCCGGAGAACGCTTTCCTTGATGGTGACTATCAACTACTTGAGACTGTACCTGTGGCGCGCATCAAAACGAGTATGCGCCCCAGTACCTTGTGAGTGCATCAAAACCAGATATTGCCCATTCGACGAGACACTTAAGCAAGTGCCTGTCCAACTACGACCAAACACATTACGCGCAAGCAAAGAGAGTCTTGCGACATCTCAAAGCTACGAGTGATTACGGCTTAGTGATGGACGTCGACAAGCTACGAGCTGGCGTACGAATCAGCTGCTACTCATATGCTGACTATGCCAACGCCCCGTGGATCGCAGGAGCATCAGTGACCACCTTTCTATGATCGATGGCAATGTACTCTCCTACGCGTCTCGCAAGCAAGAGATCATTGCGTTGAGCACATGCGATACGGAGTACGTCGCCATGTCGAAAGCTGCCAAGGACTTCCTTTGGCTTGTTGACCTGTGTAAGGAACTGGCGTGGAAACACACGGTAGCTGCTCGGCGACAACCTAGGCGCTATTGCGCTAACTGCTAAGCCAAGCAAACACTCCAAGAGCAAGCACATCGACAACAAACATCACGTGGTGCGTCACAATGTGGTGCTAGAGGAGCTTGCCATACAACACATTAGCACCAAAGAGATGGTGAAGGCGCTTGGTGCGATCAAGTTCGCCTACTTTCGGAAGGCAATAAAAGTGTTGCCGATCATGTACAACGAGAACAGGACTACGGATGAGACACATATCTATACTACTGCGAGTCGTAATTGAGAGTGACGACTCCTGCCTCAGAACTTGACGACTAGCTGTGGTGCCTGCTGTGTGCCTTCATGGTCGAGTTAGTAGCGCTAGTCTCGTGCGGCTGTGCCGCAGCATGGTGAATACTACATCACGTCTTCAACAGTGAAGGGCGGTGGACTTTGCATACAGTGGGGAGTACTGACACTGCGTGAACATCTGCTTGCGGTGTACTACTGACTACGTACCAACAATATCATGGGGGCATTTGCGGGAGGCTGAACGCCAACGTGGGCGATCGCGACGACTCTACTTTTCACCGTCGATATCGAGTGTGAGATGGAGTGTTACCTATAGCGAAGCCAAGTGCTTGCGTTGCCAAGGACTGCAAGATGCGTGCGGACTGCCAGTGCCCAGTGCCCGATACCAGTGCCACATCCCTGGCTGCAGGGACCAGAGTGAACCTACACCTACATATCTTACTGGTGATCCTGCGCACGTCGGTATTGCCACGCGGCTTCCCGATTTCCCAGTCTGCCGCGTGCCTGTGCGATGTCGTGCTCGCGAGTACCGGGGACTGTATGTTGGAGGGCATTGCTGGCTGAGTAGCTTTATTATAGGTTTACGGGGTTATATGCAAATACACGGCGAGGTCTGGTGCGCGGCAGGCTCTCTCTCACTTCCGCTTTAGCAGCTCAACGAGCATTGTAAGAGAAAGAGAGAGAGAGAGCTGCCCACATCAAGACGCGTCATCGGCTGCTGAGATGTCACCCGAGGAAAAGATTTTCAGTGACGCCCAGGTGCTCAAAGATTTCAGTGACGCCCAGGTTCTCAAGATGTGGCGCTGTAAGGGCGAAGACATGCCCGTGTTCTTGGAGGCTGCGGCTGCGGCAGGTGGAGAGGCATGCGCTAAGCAGGGAGGACACCAGGTCCTGCTCCGGGATAGTGTGATGGGGTACGAGACGACGGATTTTGTCGCGATCAGAGCGGCAGCGTCCTCGCAGCGAAGTCTGAACGTGAATTGGGAAGATTGACGAGTTATTGATATTGAAGTTCGTTTTGAAACAGCTTTTGTATGCTATCCGTATTATGCGCAACATGCAGTATAGCTAGCTACCAACTCAAGATGATCGTCACCAACCTAGATTCCTCTGACCTTGCAACATTCCAAAGCCAACAACGAGAACAGCGCCTAGATGGAAGGTGCTTGTCAGCTTTAGGTCGGGTTTATTTTTCAATTGTCATTCTAAAATTTCTTCGGGCACTAGGTGGGAGTTATTTTGTTTTTTTAAGTCGTATCATTTTAAAAAAAATGGTTCAAGTACGAACTCGCAGAGCCAGCTCGGTTCAATCTAATGGCGAACGAAGTGGGGCAGCCTCAGTAAGCCGGCTGGGAACACCATTACTGTCCACACGATCGGCAGGCTTGGAGGTGTTCGCCCGAAGAGGTCAGAATTACCGGGGAGAACAACAAGCAAGCAAAGTGCCGTCAGTTTTGAGGTTGAAGCATCCCCTTGGTTTCACAAACAGTTCGTGAAAGTCGGTCCATTGCGCAACAAACAGCAACATTACCCTCATCTAGCAACCTTCGTGCACCTTCTAGCAACTTATCCTCCACATCTTGCAACCGGCACCCCGCACCACCACAACACGAGCCCCTCAGATCTTCAGTCTTGGAACCCCCATACAAAAAGAGACCCACCCCGATGCTGTCGTCGCTCGCCCGCCGCTCGCAGCCCCGCGTGGCGCCCGTGCTGGCGCGTGCCAGCTCGTCGCTCATGTCGGACGTGCACGGCACCACGCACGGCAAGAAGCACTGGAAGAACAAGCCGCTGTTCCGCCGCGGGGGCGACAAGCGGTTCCGCAACGGCCAGGAGGCCGCGGACATGCTTACGGACGAGGTGATTCGACGCGACCCCAACCAGGTACGAAGCCCCCTCGTGGCTCAAAAGGAAGCCCCGCGTCTCCTCTCTCCAACGCGCCGCTAACCGCTGCCAACCGGCCCCTACAGGCCGAGTACGTGCAGGCCGTGCAGAACTTCGTCAACTCGGTGGTCCC
Source organism: Phytophthora pluvialis (assembly GCA_001314425.1). NCBI lineage: Eukaryota > Oomycota > Peronosporomycetes > Peronosporales > Peronosporaceae > Phytophthora > Phytophthora pluvialis. The sequence continues at coordinate 9,975 of LGTU01000649.1, read as the reverse complement.
CGTGTTCGACCGCTACCCAAAGTACGCGTGGGTCATGAAGACGCTCATGGAGCCCGAGCGCGTGATCCAGTTCCGCATCCCGTGGATCGACGACGAGGGCAGCAGCCGCGTGAACCGCGGCTTCCGCGTGCAGTTCTCGAGCGCGCTGGGCCCGTATATGGGCGGCCTGCGCTTCCACCCGGAGACGACGCACGGCATCGCCAAGTTCCTGGGCTTCGAGACCATCTTCCGCAACGCGCTGGCTGGCTCGTACGGCGGCGCGCACGGCGGATCGGACTTCAACCCCATGGACAAGAGCGAGTCGGAGATCATGCGCTTCTGCCAGAGCTACATGACAGAGCTGGCCAACTACATCGGCCCGCACACGGACGTGCCCACTGCCGGCGTGGGTGTGGGCCCCCAGGAGATCGGGTACATGTTCGGACAGTACAAGCGTCTGCGTCAGCTGCACCCCGGAGGCACGGAAGGCATCTTGAGTGGAGGCGCCTACCACTACCCGCAGGTCACGGGCTACGGCGTCGCGCACTTCGCGAACCGGACGCTGGAGGCTCGTGGGGAGTCGCTGAAGGGCAAGCGCTGCCTTATCTCGGGCAGTGGTACGGTGGCGCTCAACGTGGCGCAGAAGCTGCTGGACCTCGGCGCTATCCCCATCGGCGTCAGCGACAACTTTGGCTTCGTGATTGAGGATCAGGGATTCAGCAGCAAGAGTCTGGAGGAGCTCAAGCGCATCAAGGAGGAGCGTAACGCGCGTCTGGGCGCCTACATCATGTCGTCCACCACGGCCAACTACCACCCGAGCGAGGAAGGCCGTCTGTGGGAGACGCCCTGCGACTACGCCTTCCCGTGCGCCATTCAGAACGACGTGGACGCCGATGCTGTGCGTCTGCTCGTGAAGAACGGCTGCAAGGGTATCTTCGAGGGTGCTAACTTCCCCTGCACGGACGAGGCCATCAACCTCATCAAGCAGCACGGCCTGGCCTTCGGTCCGAACAAGGCCTCCAACGGCGGCTCGTTCGCGCTTATCACGAAGAGCCTTGGCGCAACGACGCAGCTGTCCGACGACGAGCTGGACAAGGTCGTTAAGGGTACGTTTTGGTCGAGTCTATGTGGCTGTTTAAGGTGACGCGAGTGCTAGCTAACCCGTCTATCTCTGCTTTTGCTCGTGCAGAATACATGTACACGCTTCACGACCGCGTGGCAGCTACTGCGGAGGATTTCAACGCAGCGGGTGACCTCCACACGGGCGCTAACATCACGGCTTTCATGAGCGTGGCTGCCGCCATGTTCCGCCAGGGTGTGGTGTAAAGGGGCTCTCTCTCTCTCTTCGACAGGAATATTACCCAAGGGATATCCAACCGTATCGATGTTGCAAGGCAGCTAGAGGAAGCGGCGGAGAAGAGAACGAGCCGGTGAAGCCACGGGTGGGCTGCGAAAAGCACAGCGCGCACGTGCACAGTACTCACGCTCAATACAAGCTCATGAGTTTTGTTTTGCTATCCGTCCGTCGTGGCTTGTGCTGTTGTCGAGCGGTGTGACAGCAGATGGCACGACGTCAACGGCCAGTAGCTGCAGAGTCTACTTGCAGGTAGGTGACAGACGGAAGATCCATACGAAGGACACGGCAGCGTCCCGAAGCAGCAAAGAACGGACGTCGACGACTTGAGACTAAGCAGCTCGACCACTTTCTGACGTGTTGAAGTCTCAGTCCGCCCTGTTGCTTGTGTCCAGCGCCGCGTACCAGTTGAACAGGCGCGGCGAGCATTGCGCACGAAACGACACGAGGGACTTGAACGGTTTTCGGACTGTTGGCGCAGGCAGCACGCGAGTGCCTTTCACCAGTTGGTCCAAAGTGCGTTGCGTTGCGCCGGTGCAGGAGGTTCTCGATCATCAACGCTACAGAAGGGATCGCTGTCATGACAACTTGCTGCGGTCTGGGATTTCCACTCACTGCGCCGTCAGATATCTCACGGGATCACAGCGCGAACAAATCTGAGCTCGTAAGCGAAGGTATCAATTATCAAACGGAAGACGGTTGAGCCACGACCGTTGGAAACGGAAAGAACTGCACGCAGTGTCGTCAAGTTCCGCCCGGTGCCTCCTGACCCCTCGGACCCCAACAATGTCGGACTGGGCTGTTTCACTTGGGTTTCCTCCGCCCTTCCCACCCCGTTCTTCACTTTGCTTCGCTCTTTGCGGCAGCCCGAACAAAAGCCGTCTCCACGCCCAGCGCGTACACCATTTTCAGCCTCCGAGTTTGAAGCTTGGGGCTTCGTTTCGACTACCAAAGCCCACCGGAATCGCCCACTGCCGCAACACAATGCAGTCGACCCGAATCGCATTTGTGGCAGCTTTCGCGCTGGGAGTTTGGAGCAGTTGTGCCACAGCCACCACTTCGACTGGGATCTCCTGCGACCGTGTAGCTCTCGGCTCCCAGTCAGCGACCAAGTGGACCGTTAGCTGCATCACGGAAGGTGCAGCCACCGTGTCGTCCGCATACTTCAATCCATTGTTAGTGAAGAACTTCTACGTGGACAGCGGTGTTTACATCGCGGCATCCGGGTCGGACCTGAACCTCTCGTCCACTTTTTCCGAAGTCGGCGCGCTCGTTTCTTCCTCCGTCACGACTTTCTCGCTGCTAGCAGCTTCGGAAGTCACCCCCGACACCCCCGTGACCATCGTATCGACTGCCTTTGCAGAGCTCTCCGCCCTCCAAACACTGTAAGTTTATCTCGGATAGCAATCAATTCTCGTCAAGCTAACCTGAATTTGTGTTGCTACCAGGCACTTGGAGGGGATCCCTCTAGCTGACAGCGACCTGCACTTGGTGCTTCCAGCTTCAATCCAGCAAATGTGCGTCCAACAAGTGGTTGTTTACCAATATCTTCGTGTCATTTCCTCACATTGTTCGTCTTTGTGTACGATGCGCAGTTCTATCGTTGGGTGTGGGCTTGGCAACTTCTCTTTCGAGTTCGTGGACGGCTCTGCTAGCGCAGATTCTAGTCTCTCCTTCATGTAAGCTCTGCGAGATATACCTGCTACTCTTTAATGAATTACTAACGCGTTTACTGCCTGTACTCCGCAGTGACCTCCGTCTTAACGAACTCGGTGGCATCCCAAGTTTTATTTACGATCTACCGAGTGGTGTTTCGACGATTGACTTGAGGAACAACACAGTGGACTTGTCAACAGAGACTGCTGCCCACAAGAAGCAGTTGACTGAGTGGATTAGTACCTATATCTTGCAGATTGACAGCGATTCCCGAACGACGTTGGATTCCTCTAGCAAAACAGAGAGAAACTCCATTGTAGGCACCGCTACAGCTGCGGATAATGGCACGCAAACGGATAACCTCCCTGCCACGGGCTCGTCAGGGAGCGAGGAGAACGTCACAGCCAAGCAAGAAAGTAATAGCAGCATGGATGTGATCCCAGTCACCATCCTGTCCATCGTCATTCCCGCAGTGCTGGCCGTGGGCGTCACTTTAGCTCTTGTCATCCGAAAGCGACGGCGAATGCAGGACCGCGAGACAGACGCCATCTTGGATTTACCTCATCCTTTCGACAAGTCCTCACGTGATCGATCAGAGACGTCGGGCCACTTTACTGCGATCGAGAGCGAGCTTTCTCGCAGCCGAATGTCAAGTGCAGAAGGCCACCAAAGCCTTGACGACCGCGACTCCTGCGTCATCGTCCCCATGTCCCCTACAGATGCAGAGCAGCCTCAAAAGACCTCCACATCAGCCAGAGCAGGCTACGTGAACCTGGCATCGCCCCACGACGCGCATCAGAGTTTGCCAATGACCAATATGAAGCGACAAGTTTCCAGACGCGAGGATGGAAACAGCAGTCACTCACTTGAACTACTCAGCACTCACAGCACGTCGAGTGCGACGCCATCTCAAGCACGAATTGCTGCCCGAAATGCTCTCCGATCAGCTCTGGAAACGTTGCTAGCGACGAAAACCAACGATGCAGGACACTCCATTGCCCCGCTGCTGACTGTGAACGCCTACCAGTACTCGTTCGGCACAGGGACTCGAATTGAAGAGACCCCGCTTGCGTTCTTTATCGACTGCCGTCTTGCGGGTAGAACTTCAGAGGAGGCAGCTCCCGAACCAGCCCCACTTGGCCAGCTCGTGATCAAGGTCTTCATCGAAGGAGACGCCGATCTTGCGGGCCGCGAGAGCTACGCGCTTTCATGCTTGCAGCACGACGACGTGACTCGCGCTTTAGCTCCTCGGCTGTTCGACGACGCACTGGAGTACGAACTTGAAGCCAAGGACGCTGCCAAGCTGAGCTGCTGCATCCTGGTGCTGGACAAGCCTAGCTGCTCCACGCTGCACACAAGCTTAGCAACTTCTCGCGAGCCCCTGGAGCATCAAATTGCTCGGGTGGTGAATGCGCTCCGTGCTCTCCACGTCCGAGGCCTCGTTCACGGAGCCCTGGACCCAGACAGCCTCGTCGCGTGCTCACCTGACGGACGCCTGAAGTTCTGGGGCCTTGAGCACGCCTCGAGAGCAGGACACAAAATTCCCTGCCCGGACCCGGACCTTCTTGGAGTGAGCCAAGCGGAATGCATCGCCCCGGAACTAGCAGCTCTAGCTCTGAAGGAGACGCCAAGTTCCCGTACTTCACCCTCGCTGGACATCTGGAGCCTTGGCGTGATGATCCTCAAGATACACGCTGCTGGACGTCAACTGGAAGAGTTCAAGGACTGCACAAGTGCCCACGATGTGTTTGAACGCCTCAGCGCTTGTGATCTCGCTGGAGAAGTAGCAAACTCTTGCTTCTTCGAGCGCTCGATTACCCAATTCGTGTTGAATAACGATATGAAAAACCTCCTGCGTCAGAGTTTGCAGCGCACTGCAGCGTCGAGGCCTTCGGTTCACTCGATTGCAAAGCACAAGCTGTTCCAGGCCAACACGGAGCGCGAGGTGTCACGAACGACTACAGTGATAAGTGCGGCGGTGACCCGGATGCTCTCCGCTATCCTCGAAGAGAAGGATGTGGCCTTTTCACGCGGACCTAACGACATGCTGCCCGCTTCAGATGAGCCCGAGCGTGAGACGAGTGGCAAGGAGCAGGTTCCCGAAAAGGTATCGGAGGCGGTCAACACTGGCGACGATGGCACGCCTGAGCCATTGCCGCCAAGTTTGTGGCTCTTCCTGCCACCGGTGGAGCACCAAGTCGACTTGACGCAGCGTGCGAGCTTCTTCTCGATAGACCAGTGGATTTCCAATCTCAAGAGTCTTCAGCAGCAACGCGCAGAAGAACTCCGATTCCCGCTCGTCTTCATGTGCGAGTCCTGTGAGTCCGACGCCTCGGTTCCGTGCAGTATTGCCACTACGACCGAGTACGGAGCGAGTGTGCCCTCCTCCTTGCTGCCTCTGGTGATGCCGCTGGTACGAGAAACAATGCTGTTCCTCGAGGCACGCGCGATACTGTCCAACGGATTGGGCGTCGGTGAAGCCAGCGGACTCGCGAGCCCTCAGCAATGGGAAGAGCTGCGAACGTTTTACAGCGCATTGGAACGCATGGAGCTGGCGACCGTGAACCCGGTGAACGAGATCGAGCTAGCGCCAATGGAGAAGCGACTCCAGTCTCGAGACCCGTCGAAAGCCCAGCAAGTGCTCGACAAACTCACGGGCCTCGTTTTCAGCGAGGAAAAGCGCGAGTACGTTCGAAACCTGTTGGACGCTTTGGTCAGCGACGAAGATCTGGTGACTCAAACAGAGCGCAGCAGCTGGGCCGCTTTGCGCCGCTGCGATGTGGCTGGAGAGATTTCATCAGCTTCACTAAGCTGTACGCGGTGGCTGTGCAGTCACCACGCTCCCAAGGAAAAGTAATGTGCACTTCAGTATGTCAGTGAATCAACTATGCCAAATACTATCACGTGTTCTTAAAACTGTAGGCACATTTACTCTCTGTTCCAGCCGTTTTCTTCTTTTGAGCTGCATCTGCGGCGAGCAGCGTGTACCAATGCCCGATAATTCTACATCCAACGTCGTGTATCTTGCACATTACGAACAGTTTAAATAATCAACCAAGCTGGACCAGAGTGCCGAACGAATGTCATGAACTTCTCGTTGTCGTGCGGATAGCGGACTGAGAAAAGGTGCGCCGAGGGCTCACGTCCGCGAGGTATTTGGTCATAATTGATGCTCCTCGTCGTGCCCAGACCGCACCTTGCTTGGAATGTTTGACTAGCTTGAAGTCGATGGCGATTCGAGCTTGTATGATGGCCATCAAGTGTGGGAACAGGAGTCGTATCGTATCACAAAGCTGGTGTGAGGTAGAGCGCCTTGGGTTCTATTTACGCAAACTACAGGTCAGAGGTTTCGACTACGAGCAGTCCCATGCGTGAACATGCCGCCGCAAATTGAAACGGACCTATCCTTGGCCAGCCCCGACACGTTAGTAGAGTTTTCATCCTACTTTCAGCCTACTTGCTTCTTCGCCGGCGTGTCGAGATGGTGCCGCAGACGAGTGAAGGTTCGGATGAGGAAGGCGATAATCCAGGCCAAGGAGGCGTTGAGGGGCCTCCCGAGGTGGCTGCGGCCAATGTTTTACCAGCTCTCGTACTCCAAACCGACGATGTCGCTGGGGCGGGCTACACAACGGAAAAACTCGAGCAACGATCAAGTTCGACAACGAAAACAGAGCGAACGCGGCTCCCAAGAGCATCGTATACGGTGTCACGGTTGTCCCGAGCCTCGTCGATGGAGCCCCGGCCGTCGGTTGTCCACATCATTTCGTCCGAAGTCGCGACATTCTACGACGTGTTTGGGATGCTCGGAGTTCCGATGATCGCCATCTTCGTGGTGTCGGCCGCGTGGACTTTCATGATGGCGGCGATCCAAGTGCACGCCGACTCGATCGCAAACACCATGATGAACACCACCCAGTTCGACAAAGGCGAGTTTTGGCTGCTACCAAAACCTGACAGTGGGGTCATCCTCTCGGCCGTGGTCTTGCTTTCGATTTTTGGGATTGGTTACACGGCGTTGGCCGTGACGATGATCTTCTTCTACCGCGCTGGCGCTCCGAAAGAAGCGAACCTAATGGTGGAAGCTTGTTCTGCTGCCGCCAAAGCCTCGGAAGATCCCACGTCTCAAGTTACCACACAGCCCGGCGGATCAAAATCCAACTTCGCTCAGCGAGTTGTTGCCTGGGTTCGCGCGTTACCACGTGACGTTCGTGAACATTACTTTGTAAGCCCGCAGTTTGTTAGTTTTGTGCGCTTTCTCTCTCTGATGCATGCGCGTGGTGTTGTTTTCTTCTCGTTTTGTAGACTGCAGCGCTGGATCTCCCGAAGTTGGTTTTCCAGACACTTACGCTCTACACCTATCTCCGAAAGGGATTCCCAACTCCAATTATTTACTATTATTCGGTGTTGCTGCTCTGCAACTGGCTTGTGGCCTCGTACCGAAGCCAGCACTACGTCGTAGATCCAAACCTGATCATCGCTCGACTCTATTACACGTACGGTTTACCCGTAGAAATGTTCTCTGGGTTATACTATCGCTAATGTGCTGCTCGCTTTGTGTATAGATTTGACCTCTTCTTTGCAGTGTTCGCTCCACTCGTGATTCTGATCTACTACGTCAACACCTTCAAATTTGACCGCGCTGAATTTATGACCAGACAAGAAACACTCACCGCTGGCACATTTGACAGTGTAGCGCGAATTTTCGGGGAGCCATCGCAGATTTCCAGTTTCTGCAGCGCGTTTCACTACTTGCAGTTCGCCTCAGGATCGACGCTCTTCTACAAATGTGCACTGAACCTGCTGTCGCTGTACAAATGGCGCAAGATCATCTTGACACTAATTCATAACCACCACGAGCGACAGCTTGAGAAGAAGCGCAGGGCACTGGTGGACCCGAACGCAAGGGACAAAACCCGAACAGCAAGCATCAAAGCCATCATCACCAAGAAGTTTTCCACATCGATATCGAAGCCGAAAATTGGGAAACAGTTTTTCCCCAAACTAATCCTATCCATGGGTTTTCTGGCTGCGGGTATCTACAGCTTCGTGTATTCGATTGGGTCCGTACAATCGACCGTCGAGCTGTGTTCCAAGTACGACAAATGTGTCCTAACGAGTTACCAGTGGAATTTTGGAGAAACGCACTGCACGTGCTTGGTGTTTGCCGACCGAGAAACATCGCCCACGACTTACACGGCATGGACAAACCCTAACGATACCACAGCGAACCTCGCAGAGCTCGCAATTGCAGGGGAACTGCGCATCATCCAAATCATCAATCGTGCACTTCCAGAACTCCCGGAAGAGTTGAAGAACTGCCACAACCTGGAGCAGCTCATTCTGGCCTACACCAAGACGGAGGCCATCCCAGAATGGGTAGCCGAGTTCTCGCGCCTTGAATACTTGTAAGTACCATGTCTGTCACTTGTTTTTCACTGGTAAGTGCTAGTATAGGGCTAACTAACTGTCTCCCTTTTGACAGCCACATTGAGGGGGACTTCACCAGTCGACGATTGAAAACTATCGCAGATGGCGTCTTTGACAACATGGAACACCTCGCGTTCTTGCACTTGGGTACCATTCCAGACTTGATCAGTGTCCCATCGCTCTCCTCCCTCAAGAAGGTTCGGTACTTGACGCTTGCCGTGCTGGACACACTTCAAGTGATTCCGAGCTTTGAAGGGCTTTCGTCCGTTAGCGACTTGAACATCATCAACCTCCCAAGTGTCGCCGCGTTACCGTCGTTGGAGCCTTTAACCAGCCTGAAGAACTTGGTGATCCGAGCGAGAAGTGCGATCTGCTGCAATGGCTTCATCTCGGGCTCGTGCAACATGACGGAGTCTCAGTGCTCGCCAATCACAGGCGAAGCGCACCCGCTGAGCTGCACGGATCAGCGGATCTCGGAGGAAGACAAGACCATTCTCGACTCTATTGGAGGCACAATTTGCCCTCCTTCAATTCCTATCGCCCGAGAATTAATAGCTCCGACTTTACACTCCACGGACGAGCTCTGCAGTGGCGTCAAGTACAGAGAGTGCAGTCTTGCCGGCCTGCAAGGCATGTGCTTCAACACCCGCATGATGGTGATCAATTGCGAGACAACGTCCAACTACATCAAAATGCGCAAGCTACAGATCCAACGAGGCGTCGGAGATGTTTGTGACCCGATCGAGGAAGCCTGGCTCGGTTGCGCTAGTTAGTTAGTTGATCACTTTCCCCTATCGAGGTCCTACAGAAAAAATAAAATACGGTTAAAGTACATGCAGAGGTTCGCTTCAAGTTTACCACAGAGTGTGTACCATACGAATGGTAATCTCTGGTTTCATCCATTTGGCAGAGCTGACGAACAGATAAGAAACTAATTTTTCGCGTGAGTTACGCACGCTTCACTGACTCAACATGAGTTAACCCTCGAGTGTTTCCTTCGCACCATCACATCATTTACGCTATCAAGAGCTAGAGATCAATTAATGTCTGGGTATACAGACAAAATTGATCTTTACCAACATTTACCTCACTTAACCGGTGAAGACTCGAACCGCTTCGGAAGCAGGCGTCGCTTATTCCGCCCGACTTAAATTTCAAGACACGCAATGTGCTTGGCAGCTATGGCCAGCTGTACGTGTTGGGCAGTTCGACAGCAGGGACGACTGCTATATCAGAGATATAGCAATAATATCACTTCAACGTGTTGTGCACCTCGAACAAAAGACCAAGCCAGGTGGATGGTCTTATCGGACGTTACTTCACTCTGACATCGCTACCGTTCCACAAGCATGCCCTCCCAACGAACTCACTCGTAAGGCACGCCATACTCTTGCAAGATGAGCGGGGGATCGCTTCAGCAGCTCTCACTGGAGCAGAATCATTCATCAGTTGGCGTCGTAGTACTCACTCGATTGCCATCTCCATCCACCACAATGACCGACGTGTCCGTCCAACAAGTGACGCCCCCCGCCAAGACCTGCGGCGACAAGGTCACCGGC
>LGTU01000648.1:0-24937 GCA_001314425.1 Phytophthora pluvialis | reverse complement strand
AGCCCGACCTCTTCGATCCCAGCAACCAACGCATCAGTGCTTGTGATGGTAACCCTGGTTACGGTCTCAACCCGAACCAAGGACGCGGTGCTCCAGAGATTGATGTGTTCGAGGGTGGTGCGTCTCTCATCTCGTCGTCGCTGCAGATTGGACCGGGTATGCCTCAGGACTATCGTATTTTCGGCTTGAACTATTCAGGCGGAGACTACGACGGCTGCATCTACACAGCTAGTTGCATAACGCCCGGCAGAAACTACATCGACGTCCCAACCGCCTACTACAAGAAAGAGCGCGGCCACAAGTCATGGTACCAAGGTCTTCGTTACGCCGCCAACAACCTCTGCAAGCCGGTGGCTGGTCAGAAGCAGAGCTACCGAACCATTGCAGCGTCTCTAAAGGCTGGAATCGTCAACAACACGTGCTCTGTGGATACGTGCCCTGCATCCAACGACGTCAATGCTGACTTGGGTCTGGTCAACGACAAGGGCGACGACCACTGGGGAATCAACTCGAACGGAACGTGCTACCCTCTCTTCAACGTGTACACTGGTTCCTACCTGTGTGACCCCGACAACACGTACTCCAAGTGTGCCAGTCCACGAAATGAGACGACGACGTCCAAATCGAACGCTATGGCCCCGTTCAACTACCAAATGGACGCCATTTCGTCGAACTGGCCCGTACACCTCGGTGTGTACACAGACTACTTGGTGTATCAAGTGGAGTGGGTTACGGGTAAGAATGGGTACGTGCGGTGGATGCTGGAGGGGAGTCCGCTGTTCGAGGTGCCGTCGGCGTCCATTTCGGACGTTCCACAGAACGCCAACAAGACCAACCCGCAGAAGATCATGCTGGAAGAACCGATGTACATCATTGCCAACGTCGCGCTGTCGAGTTCGTGGGGTGCTACTCCTCCGAACCCGGGCAAGGCGTGTCGTGCCAACGGCACCGACCCGGTTGTCAACAAGATCTGTGATTCGTTTCCGATGTATATGAAGATCGACCACATTCGGCTTTACCAAGACTTGGCTGACGATCTGGAAGCAGATAATTACATGTACGTTGGCTGTGATCCGAGGACGCACCCCACGAAGCAGTGGATTGACGCCCACATCGACGAGTACGAAGACAACGACAACAAGTGGAAGGAGGTGACAGGCAAGGCGTTCTGCAAAACGCACGACGACTGCTCAATTGGCGGTTCTATGGGCAGGACATCCGTGAAGACAGGAAAGTGCGTTAACCAGCGCTGCCAATGCCTATACAAGTCTTGGGGCGGGCCACGGTGCACGACTGCGATTTCCGGCGCTTCAACCTCCGGCAGTACAACCTACGGTCCTCCTCTTTGGGCGTCCATAGCTGTCACTGCTAGTGTAGTGGTGTTGGCGACTTTATCCATCTACATATCGACAGTCCGCGCGGCCAAACGGAAGAAGGTGGCCATGAGGTACGCCCGCTTCGATGAAAAACTCGCGGACGAAATCCCGTCGGAACCGCACGTGCTATCAAGAGACAGTAACCAGACTTACAGCGCCTTGTAGAAGAATAACAAAGCATTATTACCCGTAACTCGACCACGTTTGTCCGTCCGTAGGTAGTATCTTGTTGTTGTCTGAAATGAATATGCAGCCGATGCCGCAAGAGTCACCGGTGTGTTTGTGCGCCTTGATAAGTCGGTCGCTCAGTTTTCGCTGAGTGTAGTGAGTCTCAGCGAAGAACACACTGTCAGGGAAGCTGGCGCTTCCTGGTAAACCCAAAGTCTATTGTGAGTCTCGAACAGTAAGTTCTAAAGTGACCTTCCACTACCCGACCTGCCTGTCGGCCCGGTTGTCGTTTCCTAACCTCCGCCTGGTCCTGCCTGTCGGCCCAGTGTTGGTTTCCTAACTCCTAGATGCCAGCTCTGCATCGCGTTCCGTGCGATGCCCTGCGAGTGGGTGAGGCTTGCCGTTAAGTAGCCCCCACTACACTGAGTCTTGACGGCGTCTGAGGTGCTGCAATCGGCCTTGTTCGTCTCGTTCACCGCATGGTTGGTCTTCTGCATGTAACTTAGTTTTTGAAGATCGCCCAGCCACCGAGAGCATAGGTAGATGGTCACCAAACGGGGTTTCCGTGTATGTCGTGAGGCGCGGCAGAGTCGTGGACGTTGACGAAAACGTGCAAGCAGTCTGCGCTCCTAGTGCAGCAAAGTGTATACCATGGTGGGGACCCGTCAACTGACTTACAGGGTTCGGTCCTAATTTCGGTCGCTCATCGGTGGCTCCATCCAAAATTCGGACAAGCTCTTAGGATTTGAATGTTCTACCCGAATTTAAGTGCAATACAAATTCGAAGGTTCTGGGTAAGACGCTATCAGTCAATGCACACGGCCGTCCATAATGGAATCCATTGGGACTGTCGATCACCATTGCAGCGACACTGATATTCATCAGCTTTGCCACCATCGCATGGTCCGTCATCAAAGAGAAAAAAAAACGGCGGCGAAGTAAAAGGGGAATCCGATGCAGATATGGGGCTCTACAGCAATCCGAGATGAACGCCTGGAGCAGGTCTGGCACATCTCGGACAGGGAGTCGTGCGGCAATAGCTGCGTGACAGCGGCATTCACCGTCGACCGAGAGACAACGATCGTCAAAACTTCGTTTAAACCTTTCCACGAATGCATATTTTCGTGTGTGTAGCGGCATTTTGGTGTCTCCTTGAAACATTGGGCTCCACCAGAAAAGGCGATTGCTGTTTTTCACCGTCCGAGCACTGCTCGGCAAGCATCTCGCGAAGACCACACAGCGCTATAGTTTGTAGTCAGTGCAGTTGCCCCAAGAGACGGCCCCATTGCAGTAGACAATAGGGCTGTCTCTGTACGTACGCCAAATGTGTACAGTAGCGTTCTCGGGGAGCTCGCTACTTCCGACTCTGCAAGGAAACAACAGCGATTGTAAATGTTTTCGAGCCCCCCATTTGTAAATTAGTCAGCAGCGCCACACCTCGTATGATGCGAAGCCTCGTGACCTGTTTGGTGGTTCTCGGATTGCCGTGGAGCTCTTCATCGCCGAATCTTCCCGTGGTGGCGGCGGTGGGTGAGAGCGAGTACCCTACCAAGTCCGGCATCAAAGCGTGGGTTGACCCGGCGACTCCAGCTAGCGCGCAGCAAATCACGACGTCCCGAGGCGAGTCGTGGCAGCTCGTCATGAGTGACGAGTTCAATACAGCAAACCGCAGCTTCAGACCCAGTGACGACCATATCTGGACGTCACTGGAGAAACCGGACGGTGTGAACGGAGCTCTTGAAGTTTATTCGCACAATATGACCTCCACCAAGTGTGACGACGACGGCACGTGCTACTTTTACATTGAAGCCATCGACGAAGTGACCAACATCACCGTTTACAACGCCTACCTGAAGCCACCCGCGTACGAAAATGTGTCGTTCTTCTATCGAGCGGGGATGGTGCAGTCGTGGGACAAGTTCTGCTACCAGGGTGGCCTCATGGAGGTCCGAGCTCAGCTACCAGGGGCAGTCTCGAAGAAGTCTGGAAACCCAGATCTCGCTTTGGGTAACTCGGGGCGAGTGGTGAGCGGGAGCTACTACCCGACGTGGCCAGGCATTTGGATGATGGGAAACCTCGGCCGCGCCATCTTCTCGGCTTCTACGAGTCGAATGTGGCCCTTCTCCTACAACAAATGTGAGCCCGACATCTTCGAGCCAAGCAACCAGCGCATCAACGCGTGCGACGACGACCCAGGCTACGGTCTAAACAAAAACCAAGGTCGCGGAGCACCCGAGATCGATGTCCTGGAAGGAGGTGGCATCGCGATCTCGTCATCACTCCAAATTGCTCCTGGGATGCCAAGCGACTTCCGACTCTTTCCAGCGGTTGAAAAATACGACGCGGGAAATATCTACTGCGTCTACACGTACAATTGTAAGACTCCGGGTGCCAATCTCATCGATGTTCCGACTGCATTCTATGAGAAGGAGCGTGGCCACAAGTCCTGGTACCAGGGTCTTCGCTACGCATCGAACAACTTTTGCGATCCTTCGGCTGATGAGAAGCAGGACGTCGACACGATTAAAGCCTCTCTAAACGCTGGAATCGCCGACGACACGTGCACCGTGGACACCTGTCCGGCCTCATTTGACCCCAACAGCAAGTTAGAGCTGATCGACGGCATCGGACCGGACTACTGGGGAATTAACAGCAATGGCACGTGCTTCCCAGTCGTGAACTCGTACATGGGTTCGTATCTGTGCGATCCAGACAACACCGATGGGAGCTGCCAGGAGCCTCGCAACTCTACCACACCCAAAACGAACTCGATGGAACCATTCAACTACCAAATGGACGCCATTTCAGCGAATTGGCCGGTGCATTTGGGTGCGTACACGGATTACTTCGTCTATCAAGTTGAATGGGTCACCGGAGAGAACGGATACGTACGCTGGATGGGGGCTGGCCAGCCTCTTTTTGAAGTTACAGCTGAGGCCTTTTCAGTTGTTCCTCAAAATGACAAGCAAAACAACCCACAGAAGCTCATGCTGGAGGAGCCCATGTCGATTATCTTCAATGTGGCGCTGTCGCGTTCGTGGGGTGCGGCGCCTCCAAACCCTGGGAGTGAGTGTCGCGGTGACGGCGCCGATGAAGCGGTCAATAAAATTTGCGACGATTTCCCAATGTTCATGAAGATCGACTACATTCGGCTGTACCAGGACCCAAAGGGGAATCGCGGTGACGCCGACTACATGCAGCTCGGCTGCGATCCAGCAAGTCACCCGACGCGAGAATGGATCCAAGGACATTTAGACGAGTACGAGGATGGAGACAATCCGTGGACAGAGGTGGCTGGTAAAGCATTCTGCAAGACGGACAGTGATTGCACGATCGGACGGAATGGCACCCGGAAACTGGTCACTGGCAGATGTGTTGCATTCCGCTGCTCGTGCTCGTATCCACATTCTTGGGGCGGACCGCGGTGTACTTTTGCCATCGCTGACGAGTCGAGCAGCGCCGAGTCCATAACCCAGCGCGCTTACGGCCCCCCAATGGCGATTTCACTCAGCGTGGCGATGGTTACACTTCTGTCTACCTTCATCGCAGCCTGGATGTCTGTCCGGACCTTGAAGAAACAGGCGGGTGAAGCTATCAATGCCGCGGAGGCGAAGAAACTGGAACAATTGAGACCATCGTTTCCGATTCACCTCAATCCTTCAATGGACGAGTACGAGACATCGCAGCCCAAGGACAACTACAGTCAAAACTTCCTGTAAATTGGGCCGGCCGATTATTATTATTTTTTATTTTTTTGGAACAGTACTTGTACTTGTATGATTTGCATTGATCTGCATCAAAGGCAGTTGGTTGGAGCCTTTTGTGGTGCAGGAAAGTGCGATCAGCCACGAGACAAGCTGTCGGATGCCACTTGGTGGTAAAAAAAGAATCCATCAGGTCTCTGCTCAACAAACCATTCCACGTGATATCCGTCGTCTGCACCAGGTTTGAGTCCATACGAGCTTGAGAACGGCCACGCAGTCACCGAGCTTCGTTTGCTTCAAGCCAACTACGGAAGGTCAATGCGATTTTACTTCATGGACTGATCTGATCCCCTCGGCCTCGACACCTTGGGAGGCTTTTCTTAGCTTTTGCAGTCTTCCGTCTTACCCGATCGAAGCATTCTTCGACTTGCCTCCTCAAATTCACAAGCTCAAACGATTTTCAATCGGATTGACATCAACGTGTCGATGTGGCCCCTGCAACTTGCAGCATGGGCTCTAGCCGCGACTTGGGCGACTTTGCCTGCAGAAATCACTGCCAAGAACGCGACGACATCAGACACAACGTACCCAACAAGGTCTGGCATCAAGACTTGGGTCGATCCAGCAACGCCCGACGACCACCAAAGCTAAACGAGCTCGCGTGGTCGGCACTGGGATCTCGTCATGAGCGACGAGTTCAACACGCCCAACCGCAGCTTCCGACCGGGCGATGACCACATTTGGACCTCTTTGGAGAAACCCGACGGTGTCAACGGTGCGTTCGAGCTTTACTCGCACAACATGACGTCCACCAAGTGCGACGACGACGGCACGTGCTATTTCTTTATCAAGTCGGTGGACGAGGTCAATGTCATCCACGTTTACAACATGTACACGCACCCTCCGGGCTACGTGGACGCCTATTTCTACTATCGGTCGGGAATGGTGCAGTCGTGGAACAAGTTCTGCTACCAAGGCGGGATGATTGAGGTACGGGTGCAGCTACCGGGCGCTGTTTCAGCTGCGTCTGGAAACCCGGATCTAACTCTTGGGGAGAACGGGAAGGCCGAGAACGGAAAGTACTACCCGACCTGGCCTGGCATCTGGATGATGGGGAACCTCGGTCGAGCCATCTTTTCGGCATCAACTAACCGAATGTGGCCATTCTCGTATGACAAGTGCGAGCCCGACGTGTTCGAGCCGAGTTATCAACGCATCAGTGCCTGTAATGACAATCCTGGCTATGGTTTGAATCCGAGTCAAGGCCGAGGAGCTCCTGAAATCGACGTGCTTGAAGGTGGTGGCACTCTGGTGTCGTCGTCACTGCAAATTGGTCCGGGAATGCCTGACGACTTCCGCATTTCCGGCGTTGATTATTCGTCCGGAGATTCCTACTCGTGTATCTACGCGGCGAGCTGCAAGACCGATGGTGCGAACTACGTGGGCGTCCCGACAGCTTACTATGAGAAACGTGGCCACAAGTCCTGGTACCAAGGTCTTCGCTACGGCGCCAACAACCGCTGTTCACCCAGTGCTGACGCTAAACAGGACTACGGCACGATCGCTGCATCCGTCAAGGCTGGAATTACGGAGAACACGTGCTCATCGGAGACGTGTCCTGCTTCAAATGATGTCAACGGCGACTTGGGCCTCATTGATAGCACGGACACTGGGCACTGGGGAATCAACTCGAACGGCACGTGCTACCCGCTGTTCAACGTGTACACCGGCGCCTACTTGTGTGACCCGGACAACAGCTTCTACAAGTGTGCAAGTCCACGAAATGAGTCGTCGACGCCCAAGTCGAACGCCATGAGCTCGTTCAACTACCAAATGGACGCCATCTCGGCGAATTGGCCCGTACATCTCGGAGCGTACATGGAGTTTGTGACGTACCAGCTCGAGTGGGTGACCGGCAAGAATGGCTACGTGCGGTGGATGCTAGGCGGGAGCCCGCTGTTCGAGGTGCCGTCCGAGTCGATCTGGGATGTCCCTCAGAACTTCAACAAGACGAATCCGCAGAAGATCATGCTGGAGGAGCCCATGTACTTGATCTTCAACGTGGCTCTATCGAGCTCGTGGGGTGCTACCCCTCCTAATCCTGGCAAGGAATGTCGCGGCGATGGGTCCGACGAAGTGGCCACCAAGATCTGCGACTCGTTCCCGCTGTATATGAAGATCGACTACATTCGGCTGTACCAAGACCTGAGTGACGATCTCGATGACGACAATTACATGCAGCTAGGCTGTGACCCGGCGAGCCACCCTACCAAAACGTGGATCGAGGCGCACATTGACGAGTACCAGGATGACGACAATCACCGCAAGGAGGTGGCAGGCAAAGCTTTCTGCTCAATTGATGACGACTGCACAATTGGTGGAATCTTGGGCAAGACGGCACTAAAGACGGGGAAGTGCGTGAAATCGCGCTGTGAGTGCACATTCTCCTCTTCGTGGGGTGGTCCGCATCGAGTTCATCCACCACGACCAACACATTCAGCTCGTCGAGCTCCTACGGGCCACCCATGGGACTGTCGGTTGGCGTCGCCGCCGTGATGATCTTCCTGAGCTTCGTCTCCGTGCTGTGGTCTGTCAAGAACCAAAAGACGTGTTGGAGCTCAAGAAGCAGGTGAAGACAACTGTTCAGTTGACTCCTACTAGTACGCACGAGGACGTGCATCTCGAGCGGGTCAAGCGTTCCTCCGACAGACCGTCACAAAGACAACTGAAAGACAACTACAGCCAAAACTTCATCTAACCGGGCAAGAATCAATTAGAATCAAACGTTTACCTTCATCCGAAAGCACTGCTGAATGCTTTTGCAGCTTTGCTGCGCGAAAGAAAACCGTAGTCGAGTACAGTTTTGCCTCGCAGCCATCTTTAGACGGAGGTACTTTAGTACTTCCGACAGCAAGTAGCAAGCATTAAATTAAAACGTCATCGAGATGGCGCGGCCTCCGCTTCCGCTGCTAGCTACGACGATGTCGCCTCGACCTCCTCCGTCCTATTTGGCCTTCAGTCCTCGAGAGACGGCGTCGCCTCGACCTCGGACGTTGTTGCCCCATTTTTCGAGTTCGAATGCCAGTTCAGCAGTGATCAAGTCTCTTCCTGGTCGACCAAAGCAACCCCAAGACTTTACCAAGACGCCGCTAGAGAAGTCCATCGACGAGTTAAAGCGCGTTAAAGCGCGCGTGCGAGACAGTTTTGCACGGATGAGCCAGACCCACGAGCAGTTCGAGTTTGACTTGGACGAGACTTCTCGTATTGTAAACTCTCTCGAGGCCGAGCAACGCTATCTCACGGAAGTGTACGCAAACCTGTTAGACTTCAGCGCCAGACAGATTCAACGCTGCTTTCGAGGACATACCGGGCGTCGATTATTCCGTCAAGCAGTCGTTGTGAGGGCTGTACTGCGAATTCAACGCAGATTTCGGGAATTCCATCGACTCCGAGACGAGACGCGCAAGAAGTCGCGAGTGATTTACCGCAAGGTGCTGCGAGGTCTACGAGGCGTACGAGAGCGGCATGATCTGTCTCATGCAGAGCTTCTCACTCGAGTAGGGCACAATTTGCAAGTGGAATCGCAGTGGCGCAAAGCTATGGGCGTGGAGGATACGGGGAGCGACCTGATCACTGCGTTGTACCGCAAGAAGTACGTCCGTCGGAAGTTGGGGATTGTTTTTCGCCAGCTCTACTGGTTGCATTCGACCGCAACGTACTGGAAGTCACTGCTTCCTCAACCACATTCAACATCTCCGATAGATTTGTCTGGCCTTCAGGAAAGCGAGAAAGTAGACGACCAAGTCGACGCCTCCGTCGTTGACATGGACGAAATGAATGAAAATGGCCCGAGGGGAGGCAGTTCAGAAAGCCAGCGAAAAATCGTGATCGTCGCTCCGCGCGGAAGGCGGCAAAATGGAGCTAGCAAGAGATTCACCAGAGGCTCGAACCGGGACGAGCTGCTCAACCGCCAAAGAATGACAATGCGCGAGGTCAAAGCGAAAAAGGACGACGAGGTGCGCAAGGAAGAGGAAGCGGTGAAACGAATCGTCCAGGCGAAGACGAAATTTGCAGCCGATACTCCCGTTGATCGTCTACAACAATCCGTTGTCCGTAAAGCAGGAAACAAATCCAGCACCAACATGCAGAGGTGAAGCTGATAAAAAAAAATGGTTTTGATATCGTACTCTCCTCTCTGAGAGTGAGAAACTAGGTGCTGAGCTACACGATCTCAAGGTTTGCGACGATCGCTAGTGCCAGCAATATGAGAACCAGCACCACGATGAACGCGGCGCCTTTTCTGCTGTAGCCTCCGAACGCACGGAGTTGTTGAGCCTCAAGCTTGGAGCGTGGGAGCCAAGGCACGGCAGCTGCGGCAAATAAGTTGACAGCAGCGTAAGCAACCGCAGCGAATAGGATGCGAACTCGAGTGTTGTGCGAGTCTTCGTCAATCAGGTCTTCAGTAATCCGCGTGTTCGTGGCGTGACTGATCCATTCCGCGATTGCATTCATCACCGAGGTGCCGAGTCCTTGACTCGAGAGCACTAGTCCCATGGTGACGCCCTCGCAGCCCACGTGCGTGATCTCGGTCGTTGTCAGCACGATGAACAATAGAATCCACGTCTTAGCCCACGTCGTCAGCCCCAAGAAGATCGAGAAGAACCACTTAGCGCGGACAGTATCCGTTGTAATGATCGTGGCTTGGACAGCAGCAGAAAGCACGACAACGCCGGTGCCTACGTAGGCTAATTGTCTCCAAGCAGTACTCAACAGTCTCCATTTCGCATGAAGTAAAGCAGCGACAGCTACACCACTCGTTATGACCAGCACCCACGGATTCTCTGCGTCGGTGTCATCAGGTGCGAAGCCACACCAAGTTGCGAACGCCTTGTGCACACCGGGATCGCACGCCCTGCTCAGCACTCCGTACACAAGCAAAAACAAGAGCACATGATACGTCACTTCCTCCTGGCATACCTCCCACAGCTGCATAACGCCTGTACGCAAGGCTGGCAGCACCCCAACACGCTTCGTTGACGCGATCAGTGTCGCCGCGGACTCCTGCTCGTCGTCGTCGTGCAGAAAGCACCGCACAAAAGGGAGCACGATCACCGAAGTCGTGGCAATAATGGCGCTAGTGTTCGCCACTGTTAGTCTCAGCTGAAGTTCTGCAATGGTGACGTGGGCAGTGAGGGTCCCTGCTTGCCAAAGTACCAGAAACAATGCCGCCAGTCCTCCTCGTTCGCAGAGAGCCTCCCGCTGTCCGAACCCCACGACGAGAGCCAACGCCGCCACCCACGAGAGCTGCAGCGCAAAGCTGCCTATGATGCTCCACGCCTCGAGTAAGCGTCCGAAGACTGCGTCGGGTCTTTTGACGTCACGAATCTGCTGCACGTAAACTCCACAGACGCAAGCGTAGCTCACTGCACTGCACATCCAACCCAGCGTGATGTAGGCCTTGCGTCGGGTGCCGTATATCGGAACGCAGTCCGAAAAGAGTCCGAGAAACACGGAGAGCATGTCGCCCCAGTCCAGTAACGCTGTTCCTGCGTCGTAGTTCCTCTCAAACTGGCCATTCAACGTCGAGAGCAGCAGCGGGCGATACGCAGCGCGCATGACGGCCACCGTCGCACCTGAAGCGAACGCGGTGACTGCCAAGCCTGCGTGCCACCGACTGAGTAGCGCAATCGGAGCAAGTCCGCTGCGAAGGCTGCCTAGAGCTCGATAGTTAAACATCGCGTCGCCCACAGCAAATCTTCGTTCCCGAGATCGAGACGGGGGTGACAAGTGCTGTGTCTGTGCGAATGGGTCGCTGGGGGTCGCGACCTGCTCATGGCCCTGTGACGAGGAGAACTCGGCGTCGATTTCGTCCAGCTCGCGGCTCGAGAGGGTGGCGAGCTGCGGGAGCTGCAGCTCCTTCCTGGACCGCGACAGCGTTAGCGAGTCGTTGATCATGTCGACTCGAGTGTCGTACAGCACGATCGGGCGGAAACCCACCACGGCGGTGAAGTCGCCATCGTCCACAGAGACGCCGAACTGCCGCTCCTCCATCGCGAACCTCTCTCGACTAGGCGAATGCAACGGACAATGAAGAAGAAGCGACTCACCAAGGACGGAGACTGGACTTTGTCCAGCCGAAGGCATCTCCGTCCAGCGCGTGCCGCGTTCGTGCCCGCCATCCACCTGTCCGCCTCGTGGGTTTCCAGGGGCAGTGCAGTGCAGCGTTCAGCAATGTCCACCGCGTCTGGAGTCGGCGTGTGGTCGGCGTGTCAACGTCTCATCTGACCCATTCGTTTGGCTTTGGTTGCGTTGGTGCCAGCTTGGTGTGGCGGGTGTCCATTCGACTGCTGTGGCTATCAAGAAACGATCACCTAGTGTCAAGGGGGCGTCGCTTCAAGGTCGCTTCAAGGTCTCCACTCGAGGATGAAGCTGCTCTCCACGCACAGGCTGCTGTCCGTGCTGGTCTTGCTGTCGCTTGTGGCTATCGACGGACGCACCAGCAACCTTGAAGGCACGCAGGCGTACCGGCAGGCGTCCTCGCGGCCGCGTGTGAGCGAGGTGGTCTTTTCCAGCCAAGAGGAGAGCCTCCTTCGCGGCCAGCAGAGCGACACGGCTCACATGCTGGCCGCACGACTGCCAGGCAAAACGCCGTTCGACGTCCAGAAGCGCTGCATCGAGTTGGGACTGCGCTGCGGAGGTGACGCCAAGGCACCTGAACGCAACTCCGAGAAGTGGCGGACGCCCCGCCACGACCGAGGCTGAAGGAACCAGAACCGCGTTCAACAACCACTTGACCAACTGCTTTGCCGATCAGCTCTTCATAGGTTACACCTCGCTAAATGCTACAAGCTGACGTCATAAAGAGTTCCGTTCAATACTGCGTGTGCGTATCACCGCAGTGGCACCGATGCTACTTCTTAGTTACCGAAGCTGCGCGCCTGGAGCACTGACAGCGCTGCGCTAAGCGCGAACCACGTACATGCAGAAATTGGAAAGTTGATCAGCAGATAAAGCGCTGCGCCGCATAACCCCAAGTTGAAAGCTGTGCCCGGCACCACTGAGCTCCACAGCGGAAGGTCCTGACGCACACACGTCTTGCCCTCGAACGCGCCAGTCTCGTAGAAACACCGAAGGCGCTCTTCTTTCTCAGCAAACCGATCCTTCAGCCTAAGTTTGCAAGGTAGAGTTCATGTTAGCACCACGAAAAATGCTAATTCGTCGCCGATTGACTCAAGACGCACCATTGGTCCATGTGGTCCTTGTGCTTCACCAGCGTTGGCCGGTGATACCGCTTCACGTGCATGTGCACCTCGGTCGGGAACTGACCTCGCGCGAATCGCACCTACAACGTCACCGACAGTTAGTACCATACAGCGCCATCAAAAAGCACTTTTACACTTACCGGCGACGGTCGAACGCCTTCCATGAGCTCCGGGTACGCAATCGTGAGGTCCACGACATACTCCGGGTCCAGTTTCTCCATGCAAAGCTCGAAGCCCTTGACTCGGGGCTGCAGGACATAGTCCCACCTCGCTTCCCCCTGCCTCTCCGCAAACTCGTGGCTCTTCTTCAGCGTCCTGTCATACAACGCCGTTCCTTCCGGGAACATGGACAGCCACGAGCCCATGTCCACGTCCTTGTACGACTGGATGCGGCTGGCCAATCTGTCCTGGTCCGTGGCCCAGTTGCGGTTAATGAACGGATACTCGAGCAGCATCATCGCCCACCCGACGCCGGGCGCGTACCGGATGACGCTCTTCATCATGACTCGAATGCGGTCGTGCACTCCGAGGCGCAAGGCCAAGTTCCAGAAGAAGACCCAGTCCACTTCACTGCGGTGGTTGCAGAGCAGGAGCACGTGGTCCTGGGGCTCGAACTGCAGCTCCTCGTCCCCGGTGACGACGATCTGGACGCCTCCGACGAGTTCCAGGAGGCCGCTCAGCATGGCGAAGTACTTGTCCTCCACGAAGCGGAAGACCGGGCGGCAGCTGCGGACTGACAGTCTGCAGCTCCAGCGCAGGAACCTCAGCGGCCACAGCACGAAGGCGGCGTTCAGGAAGGCGCAGACGACCAATAGGAGCACGTAGCTGCAGCCGATGACGCATCCGGACCACGTCCCGCGAGAGTCGAGCGTGGCGCGCTTAAGCACCGGCTCGCCTTCCGGCTCGGCCACGGAGCCTGCATCAACGTCGAGGCGCTGCGGGGCGGAGGCAGCTGGACGCTCGTCACTTCGACTCATGGTCTTGACCTGACGGGGGAAGAGCTGGAATGAGACGACGAATGAGGCCGGAATAGCTGTTGAACGTGCACCCGGATAAAGCGATATATTTTATGATCGTGGTTTCAAGTGAAATGCAATTTGGAGGGTAGTTGACATAGTGAGATCAGGATGTCTGCTTGGTGAGATGGATTAGAGTGATGGTGGATATTAGTTGTGTGGGAACTGCGACATAGCCAGCACTTTGACGGCTGGATTTGCTAGGGCATGTCTACGCTGGAATTGCAAGGGATCGTTGCAGCATTGCCACTGGGTAATGGACGCTACAAGCGGCGCGTGCTTTGCTAATGCCGGCGGCATTAGGTCGTGGAGCCTCAGCGGACGGGTAGTGTCGACGTCGACGGGCTCAGTGGATGGCCTCGCTGAAGATGTAGACGTTGTACGCGACGCAGTAGGCGAGCGACGTGAGGAACGCGGCGGCGGTGAGCGCGCCGGCGTTGTCGGTGAAGCCGCCGTACATGCGCACGAACTGCGCGTCGAGCTTCTGCAGCGGCAGGATGGGGATGACGACGAAGGCCAAGCTGTTGACGAGGCACGTGACGACCTCCAGGATGGCGATCGACCAGCGGCGGTGCGTCGTGTCTTGCTCGTTGCTGGATGGGAAGTACGACGCTCGCTGGATGGACGTGAGCAGCGTGCTGACGAACACCTTGAAGATGGTGTTGAACGACAGCGCGAGTCCGACGACGCCTCCTTCCGAGCCTTCCTCGATGATCTCGGTGACCGGCACCAGCAGCACCAGCGCCATGACGCCCGACGACACCCCAGCCAATCCGGTCAATACGATGTAGACGACAGGACTCCGATACGGCGCGGGGATAACCAAGGCAGCCATCAAGACTTGAGGAGCGATCGTCATGGTCGGCGCCACGCTGAAGAACCGCTTCCACAGCATGTTGCGGAACCTCCACCTCCACACCAGCACCGTCAGTATCATCACCAGGTCGTTCAGGCTGTTGCTCAGCAATGCCGACGCGCTGTCCGTCGTGTCCGTCCACTGTCTCAAGGCTTGGGTCGCTAACGGGAACCCAAAGTTCAGGAAGAAGGCGAAGCTCGCGACCACCACCAAAATCTTCCACACGGCCTTCTGCTTGGTGAGTTTCCAGTAGCTCTCGCACTTGCATCTCAAGCTCTCCTTCCGATAGGCCGGCGGCTCGTCCAGTCCCCCCAGCACGACGACGATCGTCGTCACGGACAACGGCATCAACGCCAGCAAGGTGAGCGAGATCTCGAACTTCTCGACGACGTTCTGGACCACGTACACCAGCAGCCTGGCCGATATCTGCCCTGCAGCTCTCACGACCAAGTAGTCGGCCTGGAACACGCCTCGTCGCTCGAGACTCTCGCGTTGGGACAGCGCCACGACCGCCGTGTGCACGGAGCAGAAGTTGATCATGGAGCCGAAGCTCACACCGCCCATGAGCAGCATCATGAGGTAGCTGAAGCTGCTGCCCACGGCGCTCTCCAGCTCCTGGGCGAAGAGGCAGCCGAGGCCAAGGACCGTCAAGCACAGCAGGCTGAGCGCCATGCCCAGGACCATGTAGGACTTGCGTCTCGACCCCCAGAGCGGCACCGCGTCGGCGTAGAGCCCCACGAAGAAGGCCAAGGCGGCCGGCACCTCCACCAGTCGGTCCATGGCCTCCGTCTGGTCCTCAGAGAGCTGCAGCTTGCTGCTGACCATGGGCAACAGGCCGTAGCGGGCGCCGATGTACACGAACGAGGATGTGAACGTGGCGGCGACGAGGCCGACGTATGCGCTGGAGAAGAACCGCACCAGGCCGCCGGCCCGCAGCCCGCCGTACATGTCGTAGTTGTAGAAGGCCGGGCCAGCCACGAAGCGGCTCGGAGTTGTCATAAGCCTCGAGCGAATGGCAATCGTCGATGGACACCAATGGCACTTGGTTTGACTGGGTCCGAATATCTGGGGTCATCAATTGACGGGAGAAAGGCAACATGACAGATGAAAGGTTCAACTTGCATTGGTTTTGAGAGGGTATCCTGGAAGATGGGAATGGCAACATTTCAGTAGTTGAAGGGCACTTCAACTTGGTGCTATATCTTACTACTAGTATTATACGAAGGTGGTGGCGTCGTCCTCCTTCCTCTCGGTCTTGCTGCCGCTCGCCTCGCCGTTGAAACCCATGGACGCGGTCTTGTTGAGCTCCTTCGCTCGGTCGTCGGCCTGCTCCTGGGCGCGAGTCCTGAGGCTCATCTGCTGGCTCTGCCAGCGCCTGTACAGGATGACGCTGACTGCGCCGGCGATGATGGCAACGGCTACCAGGATCGAGACGAGGATCGGCGGGCCGAAGAGGGTGCCGTCGTCGCTGGCGCTGGCCACCTCCGTGCATCGAGGACCTGTCCACGAGTCGGACGCGCACTCGCAACGGCCGTCGGAGTTGCACGTGCCCGTGATCACAGACGACGTGCCGACCGTGCAGTCGTCGCCCGAGTTGCAGAAGGCCATGCCCGACACGGCCGTGTACGGGTTGTCCGTGTCCGTGTAGTCGTCGATGTTGTCCTCGATCCACTGCTGCGTCGGGTGGGACGAAGGATCGCAGCCGATGGCCATGTCCGTGTTACTCGACGTGTCCTGGTACAGGCGGATGTAGTCGATCTTCATGTACATTGGGAACGAGTCGCAGATGGCGTTGTCCGTGGAACTGGAGCCTTCGCCGCGACAGCTTCCCGAGCCGGCGTTAGGAGGCGACGAGCCCCAAGAGCTCGACAGAGCGACGTTGAAGAGGACGTACATGGGCTCCTCGATCATCATCTTCTTGGGGTTCATCTGGGCCGTGTCCTGTGGCGGGTTGGTGAGTGCCTCCGCCGGGATCTCAAAGATCACCTGGTTCTCGACTTCCCAGCGAACGTATCCAGAGTCGCCCACGACCCACTCGACGGTGTACGTGACCCAGTCCAAGTAGGCCGCCATGTGCACTTCCCAGTCCGTGGAAATGGCGTCCATCTGGTACGCGAATTCCGAGCCTTCACTCGTAGAGCCACTGGAAGAAGTGCACTCGGAGTTGGTGTTGCCGGCACTGCAAAGATACGCTCCCATGTAGGCGTTCTGTTTGGGGAAGCAGGTTCCGTTTGCGTTGATACCCCAGTGCACTGTGCCGTTGTCGACGTAGCCCGTGTCTCCATTCACATCGTAGGATGCAGGGCACAACTCCATAGTGCACGCATTATCAGTGATGCCGGTCGCGAGTGACGCGTTGATGGTAGCGAACGTCTGAATGTCGTCCTCTTCCGGGTCGCAAATGTTGTTTGCAGCGTAGCGAAGCCCTTGGTACCAGGACTTGTGGCCTCGTAGGTTCCAATAATATTCCGTCGGGACATCCTGGTTGTTTGCACCCTCGGAGGTGCAAACGTAGCTGTAGAAGCAGTAGGAAGACGCCGTCGTGTTATCTTGCAGCATGCGGAAGTCATCAGGCATACCCGGTCCGACCTGGATCGACGACGAAATGGCCGTACCTCCGCCTTCAAGGATGTCAATCTCGGGAGCGCCACGACCTTGGTTCGCGTTCAGACCATGTCCAGGAGTGTCGTTGCACGCACTGATGCGCTGGTTCTGCGAGGCAAAAGTGGTCTCGTTGCACTCGTTGTACGAGTACGGCCACATTCGGCTCGTAGACGCACTGAACAGGGCGCGACCGAGGTTACCCATGAGCCAGATACCTGGCCACGTCGGGTAGTAGTCGATATTAGCAGCTCGGACTGTTGTCGACCCAGTTTCCACATCCGGGTTACCGGACTCGTTCGTGATGGCGCCAGGTAGCTGAGCACGAACTTCGATCAAGCCGCCTTGGAAGCAGAACTTGTTCCACGACTGCACCATGCCCGACCGGTAGTAGAAGTACACGGTCTCATAACCTGGCGGCGAGATGTAGTTGTTCCAGACGGTCTCCTCGATCGTCTCGTCCGTCGTGTTGATGTAGAAGTAGCAGCGTCCGTCGTCGTCGCACTCGGTGCCCGTCATGTTCGTTGAGTAGACTTCCAGAGCGGAGTTGACACCGTCAGCGATCTCCAAGGCCGTCCACAGGTGGTTGTCACCCGCTTCAAAACTGCGGCCTTCGACGTTGAACTCGTCGCTCATGGTCAGCGTCCAGGTGTCTCCGCGTGACGATGTGTAGTTTTGCGCGCTTGAGGGCGTGTCCACATCCACCCATGGTAACAGGCCCGACTTGGTTGTGTACGATGTTGCTGTTGCAGCACTTGCAGAGGAGACACATGCAAGTGCCACCGCTGCTGCCAGTGCGCATCCACTGAGCTCCCGGGTGAGCATTTGTCGTTGCTGTGTTGTCGTTCTCAAGTTGGACTGAGATGTGGTTGGAATTGGCGGAATCGGAAATGGGTAAAGCGTTCGTGCAGCAGAACCGATCGCCTGTTGGACAGCTCACGTCAACGGGGCCCCGTACTACGGGCCGTAGCGCAAGCACTCGCTGCGCTTCCCTCCACGCACGCGGTGACAATCCACCCGAACATTTGGCAGCTGGGCATTTGGCGCTGGAAGAGCCGCGGCATGAAAGCTAATGATGGACTGGCCGGGTGCGACAACCGGGAATTGGCCGTGCTCATTGCACTCGAAGCAAAGCAGTGGCACCACCGCTACAAATCTGGGCACATGTGCCGCTCAAAAATCTGGATTTTCACATGGTGGCGAGAATAATCCTCGAATGAAAGCGAATACTCGTTGATGCCTCGCCAGTCGACGATTTCAAAGTTTACCCACGGTCAAGTTCTTCAAGCCACTGCAACCCGAAGGAAATGAGTGCTATTCGTGCCTGTCCAGTGGACGCCCCGCTGTTTGTTCAACCAGATTTTTTGGTGGCACGAAAAGCACCAGCGTGGAGACGCCCCCAACGCCTCACCTGCGTTTACTTTCCATTTCGACTCGCCCGGACCAAGGCCTCGCAGCATTTCAGCTTTATCCACCGAAGAGACCAAGTACGCAATGCACACAAGCCGAGCAGGACGTGACGATTTGATGCTATTGACCAGCACCCGCAACGAAAAGTTTTGAGATTCGTATAAGCATTGCTTGTGAACTCTTTCGTGCTCTTATGATGGATCCGGGCCTGCACCACGGCTTCTTGCGTTGCTAACGAGGACACGCATCTTCTCATACAAAATTCGTGGTGTAGGTGCTCTCCTTGCCAGTCTTGGCAGTGACAACTTCGTTGCCGGACGAGAAGGATGCTGCGCCCAGGTCCTTCTGCTGCTCCATCTTCATGGCGTGATCACGCAGGCGAGCCAGGTTCTTCTTGCGCTGGGTCAACTGGAACGCAATGACGCATAAGGTCACCACGATAGCAGCTGCAGCGATCAGGATCGAGACGTACATTGGAGGTCCATACAGGTTGTCGTCACTTCCACTTCCACTCGTGCTAGCTGCCTCCGTGCACCGAGGACCCGTCCACGAGTCTGAAGAGCACTTGCAACGGCCGCCCGAGTTACAGGAACCAGTGGTGACGGACGTGGAGCTATCAATAGTGCAGTCGTCGTCCGAGGTGCAGAATGCCATGCCGGACACGGCTGTGTCCGGGTTGTCATCATCAGCGTAGTCAGCGATGTTGTCTTCGATAAACTGCTTCGTCGGGTGCGTGTCGGGATCGCAACCGATAGTCATGTCCGTGCTGCTCGACGTGTCCTGATACAGGCGGATGTAGTCGATCTTCATGTACATTGGGAACGAGTCGCAGATGGCG
The DNA here is from genome assembly GCA_001314425.1 of Phytophthora pluvialis. Taxonomy (NCBI): domain Eukaryota; phylum Oomycota; class Peronosporomycetes; order Peronosporales; family Peronosporaceae; genus Phytophthora; species Phytophthora pluvialis. Next base: position 5,706 of record LGTU01000648.1, on the reverse strand, counting down.
TTGTCCGTGGAACTGGAGCCTTCGCCGCGACAGCTTCCCGAGCCGGCGTTAGGAGGCGACGAGCCCCAAGAGCTCGACAATGCGACATTGAAGATGATGTACATGGGCTCCTCGATCATGATCTTTTTGGGGTTCATCTGGGCCGTGTTCTGCGGTGGATTGATGATCGACTCCGCGGGGATCTCAAAGATCACCTGGTTCTCCACCTCCCAGCGGATGTAACCAGAGTCGCCCATGACCCATTCGACCGTGTACGTGACCCAGTCCAAGTAGGCAGCCATGTGCACCTCCCAGTCCGTGGAGATAGCGTCCATTTGATACGCGAACTCCGACCCTGCACTCGTGGAACCACTCGAGGCAGTACACTCCGAGTTCGTGTTACCAGCGTTACACAGGTACGCGCCCATGTAGGCGTTTTGCTTGGGGAAGCAGGTTCCATTCGTGTTGACGCCCCAGTGCACAGTCCCGTTGTCCTTGTAGCCCAGGTCAGCATTGACATCGTACGACGCCGGGCACAACGCCATAGTGCACGCATTATCCGTGATGCCCTCGGTAATGGATGCGTTGATGGTGGCGAAGGACTGGATGTCGTCGTCCTCGACATCACAAATGTTGTTTGCAGCGTAACGAAGTCCCTGGTACCAAGATTTGTGGCCACGGATGTTCCAATAGTACGCTGTGGGGACATCCTGGTTGTTTGCGCCCTCGGTGGTGCAGTCGTAGCTGTAGAAGCAGTACGCGGACGAGTTGTCCGTGAACATGCGGAAGTCTTCAGGCATGCCGGGACCGACCTGAATTGACGACGAAATGGCGGTACCACCGCCTTCAAGGATGTCGATTTCGGGGGCGCCACGGCCCTGATTCGCGTTCAAGCCGTGTCCAGGATCGTCGTCACAGGCGCTGATGCGCTGGTTCTGCGAGTCAAAGATGGTCTCGTTGCACTCGTTGTACGTGTACGGCCACATCCGGCTAGTCGAGGCACTGAAGATGGCTCGTCCCAGGTTGCCCATCAACCAGATGCCGGGCCACGTCGGGTAGTAGTCAATGTTCGCAGCTCGAACTGTTGTCGACCCAGTTTCCACATCCGGGTTACCGGACTCGTTCGTCACGGCTCCTGGGAGCTGCACCTTGACCTCGATCAAGCCGCCTTGGAAACAAAACTTGTTCCAGGTCTGTACCATGCCCGACCGGTAGTAGAAGTACACGGTCTGGTATCCTGGCGGCGAGATGTAGTTGTTCCAGACGGTCTCCTTGATCGTCTCGTCCGTCGTGTTGATGTAGAAGTAGCAGCGTCCGTCGTCGTCGCACTCGGTACCCGTCATGTTCGTTGAGTAGACCTCCAGAGCGGAGTTGACACCGTCGGCCTTCTCCAAGGCCGTCCACAGATGGTCGTCACCGGCGTCGAAGCTTCGACCCTCGGAGTTGAACTCGTCGCTCATGGTCAGCGCCCACGTGTCACCTCGAGAGGTGGTGTACGTCTGTACGTCGTCGGGCGTGTCCGGGTCCACCCAGGGCAGAATGCCCGACTTGGTCGAGTACGACGTGCTGGTGCTCGCGCCCGCCGTGCCGACCAGCGCGAGCGCCACGCCGGCCGCGTTCCGCAGCCCCATCCGCGTCATCCTGTCCGTGTCTGTAGCTAAGCTACGCTAGTGAAAAGCTCGGTTCCTGTCCTGCTGGCCACCTGCGCGCTCTGCAATGACCGCAAGTGTCTAGAAGCGGGGAAAGCTGAGAATGGCGTGAGCCACAGGCGCCGTGCTGGCCGTGCCGGGCAGAGTTGGCTCCAAGATACTCGGGGATTTCAGCACGCGGACGGGCCCTGTCACACGGCGACCAGATGGCTCTTCCTAGTGAAATGACCCAAGGCGTTGAGGCGGGCTCAACTTGAGCCCGCCCATGGCGTTGGCAATACATGTACGACTGAGGCGTGAGGAACGCCGCGTTGCTTGGGCAGCAAGCATTGACGGTGGCGGAGCGGCGAACTCCTTGCCTCGGGTCATGGTCAAAGGTGTCGTGCAGCCCCCCCCCCCCCATTGTGCGCCGGTCTCAGCAGACGCTGTGCAAAGACATCGCGGGCTGATGATCTCAAGCAGCATCGAGGTGTCGTCGATTAGTCGATGGACGTCATGTAGAGCTCTGTCACGCTGAAGCTAGACAGTATCGGTAGCCTACGACAGTGAAGCTGGGAATGCGTTGTGGCTAAGGATGAAGGCATTAAAGTCTCTTGGTGTCAAGGTCGCGCTGTGCGCCGAAGCTGAAGCGCAATGGGACCGAGCTGATATCGCCCTGGGATATTGCAGAGACCGCACAGCGACGTGATCGGTTCCGAGTCGAGCGGCGAGGAATGAGTACCTTCCAAAACCCTTCCTAAAGTCGCGCAAGCGTACTAGTACGGCCGTTCATAACAGGGATCGCGATCCCAATCCCTCATCTGTGATTGGTCAATTTGGACTTTCGGGTCTTACTTGTGTAACCCAACTGTACCCATGCGATCCGAGTATGGGATCGCCATCGAAATGGGATCGCCGGATCGCACGGCGCCTTGATATTGGTACCAGGCTGCATTATATGCAAAGATGAACGTAAGCAGGCTACATTAGGAAACTAGAGCTCATGCACTACCCGCTATGCTCATCGGTATATTTTTACGTTTGTATTGGGGCGCGCAGAGCAATCAACAGATTTATTTTATAAATCCCGCTTTTTATTTTAATTTTAAATAGTTTTTGCTGCTTCACTGCACTCTGTGGGCTGGATCGCAATCCGGTTAGGAACCACGGGATCGCTATCTGAACACATTCGAGAACTGCCACCTTGCCCTTTGGGTCGCGATCCCGGTTAGGAATGGCCCTAAGAGTGTCCGCAGCGGTGATACCATTGCTATTCTATATTTGGCAAGCAAACCACCTGTTTTTTTAGCTTTGGGATCGATTCGAGGTTATTCTTCTAGTGGCATTGCTATTTTACTGTCACGGGTGACCTGGCAGTAATGGACATCACTACGGGAGCTGACTGGGTGGAAGCCTTTTTGAATGATGCTGTCGAAGAAGAAGACGTGTTCATGAGTGTCATCGATGCTAGACCACGAGGAGTCGAGTTATCGTCGGGTCCTGGTGAATCAAGGCCTGGGCACACACCAAACAAGAACTGGACGCCATTTAAGACTCCTACAACAGTACTTCGGAACCGACCCAATGTACGACGCCCGAGATTTCCGAACTCGGTTTCGAATGACCCAGTCTTTGTTTCTCAAAGTTCTACACGAACTCGTCGACACTGATCCCTACTTTGTCCAGAGACGAGATGCCACCGGAAAACTCGGTATATCGAGTTTGCTTGAAGTCACAGCCGCACTACGGATGCTTGCATATTTTTCAGCGGCTGATGCTCTCGACAGAAATCTCGAGATAGCTGAACCAACAGTGTTGGTATGCTTAAGGCGGTTTTGCAGGGCGGTCATTTCTCGTTTCGGAGGCGAGTACCTACGATCCCCGACAACTTCGGAAATGCAATCGATTCTAGAACAGAATGAACGGCGTGGTTTTGTTGGTATGGTAGGGTCTGTGGATTGCATGCACTGGCAGTGGAGAAACGGCCAGAGTGCCCTTGCTGAGCAACACAAATGCAAGGAAAAGGAATCAACAAAGGTGCAGGAGGCTGTGGCTGACTACAATCTGCGCATCTGGCACTGTAATTTTGGTGCACCCGGATCTCTCAACAATATTATCATCCTGGACCAGTCTCCTTTGTTTAACGACTTTCGTCAAGGTAAAGCCCCGCGCGTGGAGTACACGACAAACGGTACGTAAAACTTCTTTGCTTTTATAAGAAGACTTCAGCTTACAATCCAGATATGAAGTAGGCACCAAGTACTACACTCCGTATCTGCTTGCCCATGGGATTTATTCGGAGTGGACAGTACTTGCGAAGTCAATTGAGCGACCTCGTGGAAAAAGCAAAATCATTACGCACGATGTCAAGAAGCTTGCCGCAAGGATGTCAAGCGTTGCTTCGGAGTTTGCAATCGCGCTGGCGTATCCTAGATACACCGTGTCGGTTGTGGCGCGCAGACGCAATGGACACTATCATGCAAGCATGCATCATCTTGCACAACATGATCGTCGTCTACGAACTACAAGATTGGAGTTTAACTCATGAATATCTCTTCGCTGAAGAAGCACAACCAGCAGGGCTTCCTGAAATTCGAGTTATGCGTCCTTCTGCTTCACCTCAACCAGCCACAGTAGGCGATCTCATCGCGAACGCGCACGTACTGCACAGCAAGCGTCAACACTTTCGGCTTAAGGAAGATCTCATGGATCGCTTGTGGGCTTTGCATGGGGATAACTAATAAATCTTCTTGTCAACTTCAGAAGAACTAGTAAGGTAAATGGGGAAGTTGTGTATTGCTTTATGCGTTATCTCCCAAAAGGCTCAGTAAAATGTCAGCATCTCGTGCTAAACAACAGTGCTCGGATGGTTGGTGTCTGTCGAGACATCCGCAGAAATCCCGCTGCCAGTCATTTCGGTAGTGAACACATCTGCGGGTGTATCAGGTACCTCAGTTTCACAGACATGGGACCCACTCTCACGTGACCCCCTCGCTTCTGAACCGGTATCTGCCCGCCACGTCGCGCTCGATGCTGTAGGGGTCGTGGTGGTAGCAGCTTCCACGGCGGTGACCTCCTTGCGAAGATGCGAGAGGACAATTTTGCGCGTAAGGGAAACGTATTCCTTCGTTTCTTCATCGCCACTGTCAGGATGCATACTAAAGAGATTGTTCTCAACCTGCTCTCGAGCCACCTTGCTACCCTCTGAGTCAGAGCTTCGGGGGCGTTTGTTAGGTGTACGCTTTTCTTGAATTCCGAAACGCCAAGCACCCCATTTGCCAGAATCCTTCAATATCTTCCAGCACTACATGAACTTGAACCTCCCATTCTTTCGATCAGACTCGTATAACTCAATTGCTTCATGCTCAATGTCGGACACGGAGCGTCCACTTAGCTCTAACGCAGAAACCCGAGCATGACAACCTACGAATTTTGACACTGCAACCGAAATGGTCTGAAATCTAGATCTGAGAGAGTTTAGCCCGCGCGTTGAGACGAATTTATCTTGAGCGCGGAGAATGTCTTCGAATGCTTCTGTGACGCGGCCGTAGAATTCGTCGCTGCATTGGTTAATACATGTTCCTCCATCCCCACTTACTTCGAGCCAAGCTTCACACAGGGCCTTGTCTTCATCTGCACGGTAGTTTGCTCCTCGATTGCCCATTGTATAATGGCCAACTAGTGGGCACGGGCTTGTCGCGACGACCGGTACGTGGTTGTTGGTGCTGGTCGGGTCGGCGACGGCTGGTACGGGCTTGTGGCCGCAGGTCGTGACGGCGACGGTTGGTACGGGGTTGTCGCTGCTGGTCTGGACGGCGGCGATCAGTACGGTGTTGTCGCTAGTGGTGGAGACGGCGGCGATCAGTACGGGCTTGTGGCCGCAGGTCGGGACGGCGGTGTTCAGTACGGGCTTGTTGCTGATGGTAGAGACGGCGTCGGTCGGTACGGGGATGAAGCCGGACAGGTGTCCGCGGTGCACGTGTTGTCGGTGATTCCAACGTTTAGAGAGACTCTGATTGTGTCGCTGTCCTGCTTCTCATCAGTCGAAGGATCGCAAAAGTTGTTCGATGCGTAGCGAAGACCCTGGTACCAGGACTTG
>LGTU01000647.1:0-41452 GCA_001314425.1 Phytophthora pluvialis | reverse complement strand
CACGCGAACCTCGCTTATTTCCGATCGGTCTGCGGAACGAGCACGAGGGGAAGGAGCACGCAAAAATGCTCGCTGCTCTCGCATTTAAGCGGAAGGAGTATCAAACCTGTGATCCTCGTGCTCCCGCCTCTTCGAGAGAGAGCAATTTTGATACCGTTTCAGAGCTCCCCTACCCTGTGCTCGTCCAAGGCTTGGGTTACACCAGTCGGGTCGTGAGTGGAACTCGGAGCTAAACCAGTGGTTCCTGGATCGAGGATACCAGCGCTCGCTCACGGAGCCGTGCCTGTACCACAAGTTTGAAGGGGAGACAATTGTGTACGTGTTAGTCTACGTAGATGATCTCTCGGTGACGGCCAACGACGAGCAGTACAAGAAGAAGCTGTTCGAGGACCTCAACAACTCATATGTTCTGAAAGATCAGGCGCTGTAACCGCAGTATTTGGGAGTGGAGGTGAAGCAGACACGTGAAAATATCAACATCAGTCAGGGCAAGTATCCGAGGGAGATTCTGGAGAAATTTGGCTACCAAGAAGCGTATGCCGTGCGAAACCCGATGGAGGTGAACGTGAGACTTGCCCCGCTCGAAACGGACGAGAAGTCCGACACCAGCTTCCCGTACCGCGAAGCAATTGGTATGTTAATGTACCTGGCGACAAGTACCAGACTGGACCTAGCTTTCGCGTTGGGGCAGTTGAGTCGTTTTGTAGCAAACCCATCTGCAAAGCATGTTGGCGCTTTGAAGGGAGTGCTAAGATATCTGACTGGCACGCTAGACTATGGGATTACCTACACAAGAAAGCAGGACGTGGTGAATGAAGTAGTGCTGGGGGGATTCAGTGACAGTGACTGGGCAAATGACCCCAAGCAGCGAAAGAGCACAACGGGCTTCGTCTTCACGCTGGCTGGAGGTGCCATCGCCTGGATGTCCAGCCGACAGCCGAGAATCGCACTTTTGACAGCTGAGGCCGAGTACGTGGCCGCATGCGAGGCCAACTTGGAGGCAATGGCCGAGAGCAACATTTTGCAAGAGATCTTGCCGGATCATCCGGTAAAATTGCGGATCGGTATCGACAATCAAGCTGCTCACGTCATGGCGACTAACCCGACGTATATTCACCGCACGCGCCACATCGAGTTACGTTTGCACTTTGTGCGCGAGCAGGTGCAGAAGGGTGTCATCGAGTTGCACAAGGTGCAGGGCAGAGATGATCCGGCCGACGCGTTCACGAAAGCCCTGGACAAGACGCGGTTAAAGTTGTTGCTGTAGCTCGTAGGCATTGCGGATGCAGAGTATTCGAAGACCAAGCTTCGAGGAGGGCGTGTTGGAATGCATATTCAAGTTCAAGACCTGGCTCAGCAGAGGCGTTTGGGAAGAGAGCTGAGACGCTGGGTAAACCAGGTCGAAGTGGGAACAGGCTTGGACCCGTGAGTGTTGGTAGGGGCTCGAGAGAGCAGCTAAAGCTCCAACGAATTCAGTCTTCATTTTATCTACTCAGTAGTAAGTGGTCAGGATCGGATCTACATCACAACACCCGACAGCTCCGATGGGGCGCCAGAACCCTTGCTAGTCCAACACAGAAGCGGTACATGACTTCACCCAACAGCTCCTATGGGACCCCAGCACCCTTGCTAATCCAACACAGAAGCGGTTAGTAGATATGACACGCCGCCTGTGTTGGCCTTGTCCAGGCATCTTCAAGTGTAAGATCTGCCTACTCGTCAACGCGTCGACGGAAGTCACTCTGCTTTTTGTAGCTGCCGATGAATTGCTAACGCTTCTTCTGTTGCTTGGGTAGCTGGTAAATTACTGTATGTCAAAGTAAACCGTCGAGTTTAGGCTGACATTGCTGCTGCGATTGCCATGTGCTACGGCTTTTCAGAGGTATGAACCACGTGTGAAGGCTGTAAGACTGCATCGAGTGCATGGAGGACTACAGCAGTCCCATATCTGTTGGTGGGGCCATCAACACGAGCTCCCCCAGGCCATTTTCATGGTTCAAAATGGGCATTCCTGGGTATCTCAAACTGGGCGTTTCGTCCTTTTATGTCACAAACGCCCAGTTTGGAGATGCCTGTTAATGATGACCGCTTTTCCGGTACCGGTATACCGTCAGAAACCGGTTGTGTGGTGGGCTCCTGGGGCGTAATTGACGAGCTTCTGCGGTACCTGTATACCGGTCAGACACCGGTTGTGTGGTGTGCATCTGGAGGCTTTATTCAAGACCGCTTTTGCGGTACCGGATACCAGTCCTGTCTTATCCAAAGCTGGCACGGTTCCTTTGGGTCAGCGCAGCGTAGAGTAAGCCATTCGTGCAACGGCGGCGGAGACCCATCAATGTCGCCGCCTGCATTATTGCTATGTAAACAACCATCTCGTGGGTGGAGTTAGATTCCGTGCTCGCGTAATATTCATGAGCTCGGCCCGGAACGAGCTGAGTCCATGAATCACGCGGGCACGAAGCTCTTCATGACCACTATCCTATCTCAGCCTTCGNGCGAGTCTAAATTGAAAATTCGAGGTCTCAAAGGCTCCGTTAAGACTTAGATTACGACCTACCGCTGGAGATGCTCGCAGAGAGCGACCACTCAACTTAACCTGTCTATAGATAGAGCTTCCAGCCCGCGTGATATTCATGAGATCGGCCCGTTATTCAGCAACCTTTTCCTGGCCGAGACAGTCACTTAGCACATCGTTAAGTCGCTCACGCACACCAATTACGACAATATTGATCAAACAAATCTAGTTGAATAGGAATCGTGTAAAACATAAACACAACATGCATCTAGTGTATTTGAAGTAATAGGATATTTACGCCTCGTGAGCTCGCTCAAGTCCGCCTAGAATGGAGTCAAGGTCGTCGTGCTCGGCACATAATTCCTCCACCTCGACGGGTGTGAACAGCGACTTCCTCTTGCTTAAAATGGCGTTCAGAGGGCCTTGCTGCTCCACCGAGAAACGCTCATCGCAGTAATACTCGATCATCTCCTGCGCCTGCTAGGGGCTCATGTGCTCCAGCAGCATATTACTGCGACGCGAGTTTTTCAGCCGAGCAGCAAGGCCGTGTACAGCGAACTTCATATCGAACAGCGCGTCGAGCAACTGATTCGTGTGGATCTAGCCGAGAGGGATCGTCGCAATGTGGCGCCGTGAGTAGCCTCGATGAAACTCGTCTTGCCCGTACTGGGCGGACCGTGCAGCAGGAGCCCGAGCTTGTACGGGAACCCCTTGTTGGCGGACTTGCCGGACTTGTTGGTGAAGTGGTTAGGCAGTTACACCACGCTCTTCTTCTCCTCGAAGCAGAGGTTCTCGAACGTCTTTTCCTCACCAGCGCGTACCACTTGTACATCACCCTCGCTCCTTCTCTAGAATACTGGGGCCGCCAGTCTGAATGTAGAAGTAGCGGAGCGTGTCCTTGGTGTACAGCTTGCGCTCCATGTCCTGGTATCGCTTGATCGCACGCTGGACGAGCTCGTCGATGCGCTCCGAGCCGTCCGGCAGCGTCGAGAAGAACTTAAAATTTTAGTTGGTCTCCGTGAGCGTTTTGGTCTTCTTCTCTTCCTTGTCCTCGGGCTCGACCGTCTCGTGCTTGAACTGGACGCCTTCCCCCACCTCAATCCACTCGATTTCCTGGAGCAGAGCCTCCCAGCACAGACCGTTCCTTCCTCTACTACACAGGCGACCAGATTTTCATCCTCAAGACGTGTACGCCAGTCGAGTAGAAGAATATTTTGTAGATCACGGTGACGTGGAAGATCACGCCCTTGAACCGCTCAGTGAGCGCCACCCACACAACCAGCGACTAGTGCACGGGTGGGAAGAGCAAGTACGTGGTCAGGATAATCACCCTGGAGACTGACGCAGTAGACCGTGAGCACGCAGGTCATGGTCGCGTTCTCCCATCAGATCGACACGCTGGCTGGAATTCCCGAAGACACCAAATGTACATATCTGTGTCAGTCGAGAGCAGCGCACAAGGCAATTTGCTCAGCAGCCAGCACTCACCGTCGCGTTCAGCATCCTAGAAGGATGAGGAGTTGGTGTGGTAGCTAGTATTCCGCTTCTGCAGGATCGTGCAATTCACTGTAGTAGCGCCCACATACGGACCTTTGTTAGTGAACTTGCATTCGTACTCCATTTTTTCCCGTAAAATAGTTAACACCATTGCAAAACAGCCATGAAGGTTGCAGACAGGAACTGTGTTCTCCATCAACGCACCTATGCACTTGAATCCGACCGAGCCGTTGGCCACGCCCTTGTTTCTTCATATGCTGCACGATGCCGATGATCCGGTACACGTTCCCCGGCTCCTTCTCGCCGAAGACGAGGACGCGCAGGCGGCTGAGCAGCTAGTCGTTAAGTCGCTCACGCACACCCGCACCTTCAGCACCCTGTTACGTTTCATTTCCACAAACAAACCCGGATGGGTCTACGTCGCAACAATAGTAGCGTGCGCCTTTGCAGCGTCGAGCCGCAGCCGGCGCTGATCCGGGAGATTCCGGCGCCTCCTCCTCACTTGCCATCACTGCTGCAGTTGCATTGTTCCTGGTGAAGCAAAGCCATGAACCCGACACTGAATGATACTAAGCGATTGTAAGACACGTGCGCCCTGAACACAGATTGATGGTAAGAAAACCGACACTGAATGACACTAAGTGATGGCAAGACTCTACTAAGCGAGCGCTGTGAACCCTGATTGATAGAACTCGTTAACGTTTACCTTTCTTCAAAGCACTATCGTAGTCCATCACAATATATACTTAGGCGGGGATGCGTGCCACGGCTTCATGCGACATCGAATTAAGCCTGTGCCGGCTGCGTAGCAGCATACCTAATGGTACTTGCTATCGCAGTAAAACGGCTTCAGTATAACTTGTTTCCTCTTTCTTCGTCCATAATTCTAGCATCTCGGTCTACGAGAGGGGCTTTCCCCAAAACAGGGACGTCATCTGGCCGATAATTCCAAAACATGGATCTTGTCTTAGCACTGCACGCAGAACCTAGTACCGCTGCTCCAGCACGGCCGCCTGGAAGCGTGCGCGTGAGCTTACTCGCGTAGAGGCAAAGGCTGTCGTCGCTCTTGAAGAGGAAGTAGTACGGCTTCCAGCGCTTGAGCACGATACCCTTACGCTCCTGCAGCCACCTGTGCATGGTCACCACCGTCAATTCCATCTTCTTGGCCATGAGGAACCCAGCCCCCGCTGCAGTTGAGCTCGGCTGGAACGTACCCCGATGAGCGTCACTTCCGCCGGAACGGTTCATGACGCTAGCACGCTGGCGAACGAGTTTTGTCGAAGGGTCGAGACATAAGAAGCGTTCTTCAATGACACTTTACCCGTGGTCCACATTATAATCTGATCGACGTCCGCTTGGTCCCAGTTTTGGAATTATCGACCAGATGACGTCCCTGTTTTGGGAAAAGTCCCTACGAGAGATCCCTTATTAGTCACTCGATAACATGTTCATACACCATATTACAAATGAACTTGTATACGATGATATCCGGTCGTACTTAATAGTAATGGCGCCCGCCGTCCCCGTAGACTTACGTTTTGTACGGAGACGTGATAATTCTGTCTAACTTGAAACTTGATCAGTTCTGATGATAGCCCCAAAGCGAAAAATCAATGCATGTAATGGAAAACAGAGCTACAATCAATCAGTTGGCACACACAATTGCCTTCACATTCATTCTAGCAACAATCGGTAAGGAATCGAGCTCCAAAAAGCATTCGGCTGAAGCTTTGGGTGGCCGTTGACATTTTCATATTTATGAACTATTTAATAATTCTGCTCGTATCGTCCGATTTTAGGAAATGTGTACACATCAACCACTCTATAACGATCAACTTGCTATACTTTATAGTGAAAGTGTCCACGAGCTGTATTAGATAAAGGAGGTCCATCAGTGCATGTATTTTGCTGAAGCCTTTGCCCCAAAAGGTGTTTAGGCCTGTTGGCAGGTCACTTTAATAGCGGGAATTCCCACACTCTACCGGTATTAAGCTAATGGTGGCATGAAAGGCGGTCTTAAAAAAGGTAAGGTGAGGGAATGAAGGCAGAATAGTTAAACTAATATAAATGTATTGCAATGATTTAATCAATGTCACAAATAGATCACTTGGCCAACTGCTACCCTCTCTTGGTGGCAAGCCCGGAGACCAAATCGAGTTGTTTGTGAGCAGAATCTTCCAATGAGAAGTCCGTTAGTGTCAGGTGGTATTCATTCCACCGAAGATTGAGAAATCCGACTCCACTGTCGCAGAATTAGGGAACACGGTTGCTATAGTTCTGCAAAACTCTTGTAGCGTCGAGTATCGTCCACTAACTAGTGCTTCAAACCTGGTTCCTTCATCAGAACACAGGACTTAAGTTTCACGGAGGTCGTCTTCTCTCCGAACTGCCCGCAGAAGCACTTGACGCTCGGTCTCGATTGCTTTTATGCGTTCTGTCATCCACTCAGCGACTTCCAAACGAGGCAGTCGTTCACAGATCAGCCCAGACAGAGTTGCTGTACATGATTTCGCTAAGGAGTGGGGCAAAATCGGTGGTAGTTGCATCGGCTTCATTCTGTGAGTTGCGGATCTGTAACGCGTTCCGCTTGAAAGAAACTTGGAACACTGTAAAAGGGAAGCTGGCACTTCCTGAAGTGTTTGTTGCCGAGTAAATTCAAGAGTGAGGAAAGCAAGCCAGACCATCGGCTCTTGAGCGCTTTCCCCAAAGCTAAATTCTAGTTCTCTACTTTGGATAATAGAGGGTAGCCCTGTTACAAGCGCCAACTGAGATAATGCACGGGAGTGCAAAATCCCAACGAGTGCGGACAAGGCTTGTATAACCACATTGCACTACAATTCCCTCCCAAGCCTTGTTCACACTTTGGCTCTATGGGAAACCACTTCTGAAATGGCTACCGTAACCAACTAGTTATAGGTATGGTTACAGTGTAAGTGGTTACTGTTTACAACTTCAAGAACTTTAGCACCCACGAGGTGACTGTAATCTCCAAAGTGACTCTAGCACCAATAATGTGACTCTAGTACACACTGTGTATCTCTATCATAGCTCTGAGTGCACTGCACAAATGCCAGGCTACGTCTTCAATGTAGAGTACTGGCTCGAAAGCTCGTCGTCCTTGACCTTCTCGACGTAGGCGTTCACTAACACCGGTATGTCCCGATGCATAGTCTTCAATGGCTCCCAAGAATTTTCGATAGCTTCTAAACCTTCCCAGCTGATGAACAATTCATAGCCACGTATATCAGCGCTCCAATGATGTTTGAGAATGGCATTTACCTTCCGTATGATGCCCTGTGCAGCTGTGTGTTCACGGAACTCCTCCGTCGCCCTCAGCACCTACAACTAGAGGATGGAAAAGGGTGGTTTCAAACCGAATCGATTCGAATTGAATCTGGATGAAACCGGTTGCCGAAAAAATGGGTTAAACCGAATCAAAACCGGATCGATCCGGTTTTGGGTGAGCGCTATTGGACGAAAAGTCTACCAATGGTGCTTCAATTAGGATCTGTAATCTTTGATGCTGCAGATAAATGTGATAGAGGCGTATCAGTCACAAAGGGTATAGGGTTGTCGGGTTTACGAGCGTTGCGGAAGCTGGCGTCGCTCCCGTAGTTGTAGTACGGAAGACGACGCCGTGCTGCGCACCGAGCTGCCGCTCGACTGCCGCGTGTTCAGACTAAACATCTTCGTAGACTCTGCGAATCGGGACCACGCGCACGCTCTGTTGCCCTCGTTCCGAGACTGACGATACGAACCTGCTGCTTCTTGGCGTAAAGCTCGCTCTCTTCCGATGCGCTTGCTGCGGGAGCTGCCGTTGCGTACTAATTCCACGAGCCGACAGCAAGAAAGGAGCATCAGCCCTGCGTTAAATTACCTTTATACTACATATCAAATACTTTACCGCAAAATATAGAAAAATGAGTGGTACAATCTACGAATCTAACTGGCCATAAATGCGTAGCATTTTTATCCAATGTCCAACGATATATTACCCTTAATTATACACGTGATTAGGAAACCCAATATTTGGTTTAATAATGTTTTGGAGTAATCCTGTATGAATGCATAACCGGTTTGAACCGAATCAAACCGACTAGTTCGCTTTTTAATTCGGTTTAAACCGGTTGTGATAGAAAGTTCAAACCGGATTCCGGTTGCAACCGGTTTCCATTCTCTACCTGCAATACGTCTCGGTTGACTCGCTCTACGGAGCCATTCAACCACGGGCTGTAAGCTACCACAAAATCCTGCTTGACCTTCATAGCCTTGCTGAGCTGAGCCAGCACTTGGCTCTTGAAGTGAGTAGCATTGTCGCTGATCCATGTTTTAGGTACTCCGAATCGACTGTGCCACCACAGCATTGACTCTGCAGTCACATGACTAGTCGGCGCATCGCAAGGTATCAGTTCCCCAAAATGTCTGAAGTTGTCTTTGATAACCAACAACTACATCCTTGATCCAAACCTCTCTCCATGAAACAAAAAATCCCAGTTGATAGCTTCATTGCGAACGTCCGAGCGAAATAAAGGCCCCGATGGACGTGGGATCACTCCTCCTCCCTTTATATGATGGCACAATAAACAACTCTTGAGAAAACGTCGTGCTCGTGCTGCCATGTTACTGAACGTGAAAAGTCGCTTACTGTGGTTAAGCATGACAACTTCCCCACGGTGACCTTGCAAGCCACAGTGCGACACGATCAACAGTCGCTGTATAAGGCCACTTGTCGCGTCGGGCATCCAAATCTTGTTGTCGCATCGGTAAACACGTGGAGTGCAAGCTGCTGGCTTCTTACGACCATGGGACTGTTGAGTGGTTGCAATTTCGCTAAGTGTGGGCCAAACAAACGAGTCTTTGTCGAGTGGCCTCAATATTGATCGCTTTTTTTTCGTGCTTGCATGCGCGTCACGGGCTTGAAGCGCTGAACCACCGGAGTTTGGACACCGCCCCAACGAGATACTAAATCGGCACAAACATTCTGCTCGCTCTCAATATGTGCGATAGTGTAGCGATATTCCGTCAGCTTGAGTGACCACCGAAGCAACTTGCCTCTCACATGCTTCTTCACTTCAGGATGTGGAGCAAACATATAGATAAGATTCCTATTATCACAGAAAATTTTGAAGCCGCCAGGTTGCAAGAACAAACAGTACAGGTTCTCACACGACGAGACTATCGCGAATGCCTCCTTCTCCGTGACACTCCAATGCAGTTGAGCTCCAGTGAACGTGCCACCTTTGCAAGTCAAAAGTTCGTGCTGCTGCTCGGCGACACTTCTGTCGTCATCCCAGTTCTCCACTTGGGTGAAATAGCAGACCAACCTCCGTCAGATGCATATCAAAACCGGGAGTATGTCGCGTTGTCCTTTGGGTGAGCCAGCATTGCCGTGTTGGCCAAAAGCTTTTTTACTTGTTCAAAACTAACCAGTTCTGAGTCATCCATCTGCAGCGAAATCCCAGAAGCCACACGCTTCGTCTTTCTTTTATCACCGGGATCTCGATCTAAATATTGCTGTAGAATCTGAACGGTTCGGGCGTAGTTGACAAGACTGTCCCGCATCCAGTTCGAAGCGCAAATAAACTGTTGCAACTCTCCTGCAGTTGCTGCTGGAGGCATGCTTGACAAAGCTGCTACCCGTTTTTGGTCACGAGTGCTTCCTTCAGCCGAACTCACTTTGCCGCACCAGTTCACAGACTGCTGGTACAGTCGAGTCTTCTTTACGCTAAACTTCAGCCCATAGTACGTCGTCTTGTCAAACAAAGTCTCTAGCGCAGCCAAATATTCCTCAATGGTGTCTGCGTACAGCAGCAAATTATCGATCCAGATCGGTAATGACTTGTAGACTAAGTCAGTAAATCACTCTTCCATCGTAGAGTGGAAATGTAGAGCTGCATCACAACTAGCTTGCGGGACTCGTGTTGGCATGAAAATACCTTCCTCTGTAGCATAGGGCAGAATTGCCTGATTGGATTTTGCCAGTGGGAGTTGCCCAAACCCTTAATGAAATCAAAAAGTCCATAGTGCTTCTTGTGTCAGCCATGTTGCAGCTTTGCATCGAGATTCGACATAACCCCTGCTATCGGCTGGGTCATACCGTTTACGGGCTTGTAGTCACTTGTTTGTCGAAAGTCTTCCGTGCCAGGTTTTCTCACTGGCAACACTGGGCACGCCAATCGTCTGCTCTGGTTGCGGTAGACCCAGCAGAGCTCGACTAACTTGCTCTTAAACTCGTGCATGAATTTGCTTTGAGCAGGCGAATATTTTCTTTCCTTGAACCTGTACCGTCCAGCGCCTTCCTTCAATCGTATTTCGTATGTTGGCACTCTAGCCGGAGGATCATCGTGAAAATCAATCCGCCAAATGTCATGCTTTCGCACTAAGTTCTCCAAATACCGCCGGTGAGCTACGGGGAACCCCCCCTCGATCGCATCATCGACGAGTTTTATCAGTTGCCCCATAATCTCAGACAGATCTGGGTGCTCTGTCCTGTTGTCGTCGACGTTGTCGTACGGGTTGCACCGGTCATCCACTTGTGGCTGAGTAAGCTGCTCCAGTAGCCGATCGACATCGATCTCTAACGACTTAAACAGGTCCTTGCCCACGATAAATTCGCCGTCATCGTCGTCAATCAATAAACACTCGACAGGTTGCTGTGGCTCCACGATACCAGCAGCCGTACCAATTGAATAGCCAGGTCAACAGGTCTATCAGCTTCGACCCAATGTCCCCCAACAGCACGGCCCGTTGTCGGTTCCCTCAACTTCCGTACGACACATCAGATCCCGTCACTGCATTGAGCTCACCCAAGGCCATGGTGCTAATCAGGCACCGATCTGACCCGGTGTCTGCGCAGTAAGGCATTCGGAGGACACCATTCAACAGAATAGTGCCCGCCTTATTTCAGCAGTCTTCGCGCAGCCACTTCATATTCAATCCACTGGCCCTGCCCTTGTTCTTGTGGAATTGTT
Source organism: Phytophthora pluvialis (assembly GCA_001314425.1). Classification (NCBI taxonomy): domain Eukaryota; phylum Oomycota; class Peronosporomycetes; order Peronosporales; family Peronosporaceae; genus Phytophthora; species Phytophthora pluvialis. Next base: position 30,469 of record LGTU01000647.1, on the reverse strand, counting down.
TCGGTAGATCCCGCTTATCAGCGTCACTAATTTCAGGGCGCTTGACTACCCAGTATGCACCGCCACACTTCAAGCATCCTTAATCAGGAGCCGTGGTCACAGGTTTCCTTTCACTTCCTGACGTGACTGCTTCCGCGATTGATTGGGATCAGTCTTGCGTGAGCTTCTAGTTCTCCAGTCATCGTGACGCTCACACTGGGCCTTCCGTTTGGCCCTCTTTTCCGCCCGTCCTCGTGGTTGATTTAAAGCTTTGGAGATCTGCTTCCTCTTTGATCGGCGAAATTCTTGGTCTTGTTCTAGAGCCTTAGCTAGAATCAAGTCGTGTAACTGACATCCATCACTCTTTGATCCGGGAGATTGATAACACAATGCATTTTTCACTTCCTCCTTCAGTGAGTCAGCCGTAATTCAGTTTATGAGCAAACTGCATTTTCTCTTCATCCCGTTTTCATCTTCAAAATAGGCATGCAAACCGTGTTCCCCGATGATGCGATCGTAGGTCATGAAGTACTGCAGTACTCGTTCGCAAACGTCACTCTCTTTCATGTTGAAATGCAACTCCGTCTTGAACAGAGCTTGCACGTCGGGGAGAGTGTGATTTTTGACAGAGTTGATAATGCCATCAATCTCTCAACGCAGTCTGTCGTCCTCGACTTCACTCACTGGGATTTGCCATCGTCGACGACACTACGTCTCGAGTAGTTTCCGATCGATGGAGTCCTCCACTGACGAGATAACTACGTTGTAGTCCTCGCCAGATGTCTGGCAGCGGGCTCTCATGATGTCATCGTAGACCTTCCGTTCCTTGCGCCATTGGGCCAGTGCGGCATGAGAAATTGACGAAATTTTAGGAGCCACCACCGGGGTGAAGATGGGGTATGCAACACCATGCTCTCGTTCTTGCTGTGGGCTATTCTCCTCGCTTGGTCCGGTCTCCACTTTCTTCAGTGAAACGTTTCTCACTAAAGTCGACTTTATAACGCGTTCCTCTTGAAATAAACTTGGAACACTGTAATAGGGAAGCTGGCACTTCCTAAAGTGTTTGCTGCCGAGTAAATCCAAGAGTGAGTAATGCAAGCCAGACCATCGGCTCTTGAGCGCTTTCCCCAAAGCTAAGCTCTAGTTCTCTACTTTGGATAATAGAGGGTAGCCCTGTTACAAGCGCGGACAAGGCATGTATAGCCACATTGCACTGCAGGGCTAAATCGGTGGTAGTTGCATCGGCTTCATTCTGTGAGTTGCGGATCACAACAATGTTTGATATTCCGACGTACGGGCCTACAAACAACCCCGCCACCGAGCGAGCACACTTTGAAATCACTTCGTGGGATAAAGAGTCCGGACCATGTCGATTACAAACGTTCCGCGATCGTAAATGAAGACTATCGCTTCCGACACCTTATTTATATAGTAAGATCAATGATTTTATCCTGTTCATATACCACTTTTAGATGGTCAAATGACATATTTTTAAAGTTAAAGAGCGGGAATCCTGGCCAAATTTCCGCTATTTAAAAATATGACCTGCCTGTTGTGTTGCAGTAACGTCATCCATATTAACAGGCGCTGCCCCGAACGATGTACACTGCTTTGGGGCACTGGATAAATTCGTTTTCGCCCCTACGGAACCGTTGCAAGCGAGCCTCGAGGAGCACGTGTGTGTAGGGCTAATGAAGGTTATTGCAGAGTTTCAGCGGTTGCGGGCGTTCCGTTCCTCGTGATGGGGCTCCACCTGGAGCCCTGGCCAGCGTGCCATACTCAGCACCAGCGCTGGATCTGAACGCGTTCTAAACAATTCCGATATTTGGAAATTATTTGGATCATTTCCGAACTTGTTCCAATTCAATCAAGCCGGGTGAAATTCCGATCGATCTACAGGCCATGAAGCCGGCGCCGGCGCCGGTGCACACAAACGAGGCAACCATGCAGACGCGTAATGGAAATAATTATTCATAAACTTATAATCGATATTTGGTCGTCCGTGGAGCTCCCAGACAGATGAGCGGCGACCCTAGCAGCAACGGCGCCCCGGGCTCGCCCGAGTACGTGCCCGGCCCGACCGAGGCCTCGCAGTGACCCGCGGACGTGAACCTGGACGTGATCTACCTCACCGAGAGCTCTGAGGTGGAAGAGCTCGTGCACGGCGTCTCGGACATGAGCGTATGGGCCGTGGAGAACCGCAAGGACAACGCCATGGTGTACCTGCGCGCGAAGAACAGCGAGTTCCCCGAGTCGTCGGACACCAATCGCGAGCAGCCCGAGATGGACTGTTGAAACGTGTTACAACGAAGTTTGGGAGCTGGAACTCCCGGCGAAGGTCAACTTGTATTGATGACCGTAAAGAACATTTCGAAGTGAGCTTATTGTACTAGTTCGCGGACGCACCCGCCTCCCGTCCCGGCAGTCCAGGGGGGGCGTCCTTGTAGCTTCCGCTGGTTGCACTTGAATGCAATCAGTGGTAACAGCTGGCATGTATTCTACTAGCGCAGGTGAAAGGTGCCGATATGGTAGTCGAGATCTGTTTGAGTATGGTTGAACAGAGCTCACCCCAATAGCGGTGACTGCGGGTTAGATATGCTGATGTAAGGTGGTCATCATCACACGGCCCCCCAAGCTTTCGATTGCCGCAGTTACGCATCCATTGTGGCCGTGAGCCGATATCATTGACGCCGTCCATTCGTATCGCCTCGTCATATCTTAAGCATAGACGGTTCGCTAACTTCAACGTGTTGAAGTGTTACAGGTTGCTTTCCGGAGGATTTGCATCGATTCCGCTCCAGCGAATCCGAGACTCTCAAGTCGAATATCAGCCAATCGCTGATATTGAAACAGTCGAATGAATGGTGTGTTGTTGATGGATCCCACTTGCCTGAAATCACACTGTGTTGCCGTCTCCATGTTATCACAACTCCGTCCGCTGTCTGTTGGCTGCAATCCGGGTAACCTCTCCAAACCGATAATCATGTTGTAGAGGATGTCTTCGTAGCTCAGCCGCTGGAAGGCTTAGAGCGTCGCCGCTGCTTGGGCTCGATAGCTGCAGTGGTTGCACCCTCGAAAATGTCATCGTTGATGTCGTTGGCGTACTATAGCAGTAGCTAGGGTACATCCTCGCTCATCGTCTTCTGTGGTTCCCAGGAATCTTCAATGGACTCGAGGCCCATCCACTTGAGTTTCACTCCGTAGGCATTCATGTCTGCGTTCAGTCTGTAATCCATAATCGCCTCAACAGCCAGCAGCGTCCCTTGAGATGCGATGTGGTCCAGTAGTTCATTGTGAATCATCTGCGTACAATTTCAGACGAGATGGATGCACGTCCATCGTGTTGTCACTGATCAAATGCTCAACCGTGAAGTAGTAGTCCGCGCTTCCAATCACGCGAAACGGACCGACCCACATCACACGTAGCTTGTTGGAATGAGTTTTCTCGTCAACTCGCGAGCGTAGCACGTAGTCGCCAACAGAGAAGTTCACTTGCTGGTGGTGGTGGGGTCGCGCTCGGTATCTTTGAGCTTGTCGAGTGCGCTCAGCTTTGACGGCTTTATGCATGGCCCTGATTCCATCCCACAAATCGTCAAGGTGCAGCATTGTACTGGGTCGCGGCTGAGTCAATGTCGCTACCCGGCCCTTCCCTCCCCGAAAAAAATACCGTGTCCAGGGCACTTGGGCATGCCAATCCTGCGAAAAGTTCAACCGGTGCTCGCTTGGCTAGAGACGGGACAGGAGAGTGATTGATGCTGGACTGCACTAATGGTAGTAGGTACGACCAGTCGTGCATACTCACCTTGCACTCCAAGGCAATAGTCTTCAGGACTTGCAGAATATCCCGGTTAAGACGCTCCACAGAGCCGTTCTTCCATGGCGAGTTGGCTAGGATGAATTCCTGGCGGCCCTTCAGTCGCCGGCTCAAGTCAGTGATCACCTTGCTTTTGAAGTGTGATCCTGAATCGCTAACCCATACAGTTGGTACACCATAGCGGCTGTACCAGTCTAGCATCACAGTAGCTGCTACCTCTGATGTAGGTCCATCGCAAGTCACTAGTTCCACAAAGTGTGTTGCTTCGTCCTTTAGAACCAACACGTAGCGAGACGAACCAAAATAATTACCCAGTGTTAAAAAGTCCCAGTGTAAAGTTGCGTTGCGCTAAAATGTGTTGTGGGTCTCGCTGAATGGACGGGGAATCACTACCCCTCCTTTGACATGTAGGCAAGGTAGGCACTTCGAGCAGAAGGCACGTACAACCCCACCGAGACCTCCAATGTAGAACAACCGGCGAATGTGGGTTTCCATCAAATGCATGCCGCGTTGTCCGTTGCTTCCACAATACGCAACCATCAGCAGTCGTCGGACGAGTTCGACAGCTTCCGTAGGTATCCGGATCAACTCGTTTACTCGCCATAAGTTACCACTTCCGATCCATGATATCATACATATTGACCTTCTTGGCTTCGCGGTCCACCAAGAGACACCCATCCTGTACTCCATGAGGCCGTAGCGTTGGTGCAATCCTGGTTCGGGATACACAGGAGCGAGAAGGAGCTCTCGCCATCGCAGAAGTCGTAGATGTCGTGGATCCTGTACTTGTCCACGTAGTACGTGGCCTCATCCACCGCGAGGAAGATCTGGGCTTCGAGCTCGTCGTCGCCCGACATGATGCGGACCTCGTTGGTCCATGAAAATCCTGTTGTTCGGATTGCACGTGACCTGGCAGAAGATGTTGCGCAGGTTTTCCTTGCAGGCCGGGGATGATGCGGACCTGCGTCGAGAGCCCCGGCCGCCCCGGCTGATGGTCTCGTTGTAGAGAAGCAAACATGACCACCTTACATCAGCATATCTAACCCGCAGTCACCGCTATTGGGGTGAGCTCTGTTCAACCATACTCAAACAGATCTCGACTACCATATCGGCACCTTTCACCTGCGCTAGTAGAATACATGCCAGCTGTTACCACTGATTGCATTCAAGTGCAACCAGCGGAAGCTACAAGGACACCCCCCCTGGACTGCCGGGACGGGAGGCGGGTGCGTCCGCGAACTAGTACAATAAGCTCACTTCGAAATGTTCTTTACGGTCATCAATACAAGTTGACCTTCGCCGGGAATTCCAGCTCCCAAACGTCGTTGTAACACGTTACAAAGATTACTTTAGTTCGTCAGTGTGAACAATAAGGACTCGCAGTCGCCGACCCATCGACGACCAAGGAACTTCGAGTGCTGAATCGACCGCTGCCATGATGAGCCCAAGCAGAAACACGACTTCGACTGATGGCGTGTCATCGGGTGCAATTGCGATGACATCCTCGTCGCTGATGCGCCGTTTTTCAAGGACGTCTCGCACCCTGCGCTAGTGAAATGGAAACAGGCACGGAGCGAATACGATGACGCGGTTGATGCACGTTGTGCTGCAACTGGGGATGGCAAGGTCAAGGCACTGAGAAGTATAACGAACACGTTCGACAGTCGCCTACTCGAGTGGCTTTGCAAGTTTGAGTGGGGGACGACTGTCGACGCGGTGACGGAGGGGAGAAGTGTACAGGAGTTGAACAAGATTGTCGGCAACGTGATGAACGATGCAATTGTCGATATCGACTCGCTCTTTAAGAGCGGACTGAAGATGGATTTGCGCGAGCGTGACATTAAAGCTCGAGTGATAAAGTACTTCATGCGGTGCGACGAGATCATTTTACAACATGATCTGCTGAGTACTTTCTCGACCCCAACTGGTGCCAAGGAGAAGTGCAAGATCCTGAAGCAACACCTCGAGCCCACGACTCTACGCGACGCAATTGATGCTCACCAGCGCATTGTCGACACGGAGTCGAAAAATGACGAGCAGAAGTTGTACCATCTACTCAAGGAGAAGGCTCTTGAGCAAGAAAAGGTGTTTCAGTTGCTGGTCAAGCGAAAGCATAACCCCAACGAATCGCCCAGGAAGTTTGAACGTGACAAAGGGCAACGATCGAACAACGTTCGCCCCAGCTTTGGCAAAAGTGTCAGTACTGAGCCAAACCACCGCAGTGTGGCTGCAACTAAACCGGTGCGTAGAGTCCAGCCAACAACGAACATCAAACCACGATTTGGATGCTTTCACTGCGGCAAGGATCACTGGTTGACTCAAGTCCCCGATCTAGATGAGGCCGGCAAGGAGGGCCTGCTGGCCGAGCGAAAGACAAAGAGAGGAGCGATTGACAACGGAAGCAAACGGTTTCGAGCCAAACGACTTGAGCCTGCAGCTGCATCTACGACTGACGATCGTGTCACAGTCTTGGTCAATGGCACGCTTGAGTTGGCATACTGTGCTGACAGCGGATGTGATTGGAATGTAATTTCACGGAAGCACGTCGAGCAGCTACAAACGCTGGACCCAGCGGTTCAACTCGTACAACTGAGCGGGTCAATGCAATCACGAGCTGTTGGTGGCGCCACGTTGACTTCGACCCAAGCAGTAGATGTGAGGCTTACACTCAATACTGCTGCGGGTCCAGTGAGATGCCAAGACCCGAAACGCTGTCAAATTGTCGAGTCGAACGAGGATGAACTTCTTGTGGGAAAATCTCTCCTGACCGAGCTGGGCATTGACATTGACCAACAATTAGAGTATATTGCGTCACGTGGATCTGACGATGATGACTCTGTTGGTGAAAGTGGCGGTATGCTACCTACCAAACCGGTGGTGGCAGAAGTGGTACTGAATGTAGTGAATGCTCTCGTACGTGATGCGATCGATCGCGGGGTGGTCGATGACTACATTACCAGTCGACTGTATGCTGTAGTGCAAAAGTAAGGTGAGTGGCGACTTGAACTAAGTGACGACCCACCTGCTCGGGTGCCGCAACTCAAGATTAGGCTGAAGGCCAACGCCACGCCTTACAGATGCAAGGTTCCGCAGTACAGTCCGGACAAGTCAGCATTCATGGAGGAATTCAACAAGCGATTGGTGGAATTGGGCTGGGTCTATGAGAACCGCGAGAGTCGGTGGTGCTGCCCGGTTTTACCGACCATGAAGCCAAGTATGAAGGACTTCAGACAGGCCGTTGACTATACGCCTTCCAATTCCATAACCGAGCCAATAGCTGGAGTGATGCCAAGTCTTGAAGTGGCACTAGAACACTGCAAAGGAATGATGTACTACGCAATGTTCACTTTTTTAAAAGGGTTCTGGCAGCTTCCTTTGGACGAGAGCTGCCGAGAATTCCTCTCTTATATGACCGACAAGGGTGTGTTCACTCCAATCAGACTACCCCAGGGCAGTACCGACGCTGCACTGCATTTCCAATCTACAGTTGAAATCGTTCTTGGCGATCTTGTCAACACCTGCGTGATCGTATGTATTGACGATCTTATGATGTTTGCCGACACACAGGAGGGTCTAGTTGATGCAATTAAGGCAGTGCTGGTAAAGCTCGACGAGTTTGAACTCATTCTCAACCCGAAGAAGAGCGTGTTGTTTCTCACGGAGGTTCGATGGTGTAGACGCATCATTAACAAGCACGGAATTGGACACGATCCAGATCGCATTCGCGCACTACGTGAGATGCCATCCCCGACAGCCGCGGCTGAACCTCAACAGTTCTTGTGTGCAAGCAACTGGATGAGGGCTGGTCTTGTTGATTATGCTCGCGTCCCCCGACCATTAGAGGAAAGGCTTGATCAAGAACTGACTGGTACGAGAAAAAAAACAAAGCGAGCCGCCGCTGGAATTTAGCTTAGCTTGTCGGAACAGGAATTGGCGAGTTTCACAGCTGTGAAAGATCTGCTGGCGCACTCTGCTGTGCTAACGTACGCGGATTCAACAAAACAGTTAATCTTGACGTCGGATGCATTCGGCTCTGGCTGGGGGCTGTTTGTATCACAAGTGGAGAACTGGCAAGCTGACGTGCCAATTCACCAGCAAGACCATGAGTTGCTCATCTGCATGGGTGGCAGCTTCGTTGGTTCAGCTCTCAACTGGAGTGTTATCGAAAAAGAGTCGTACCCGATTGTTCACGCCTGTGAGTGTTTGGAGTACCTCTTACTTCGGTCGCAAGGATTCAAACTATGCTGTGACCATCGCAATATCGTGTACATCTTTGCACCGGGCTAGGAGATGAAAAAAAAAACACGTCAGGGGGAAACTGCTGCGCTGGTCTACGAAGCTACTCGAGGACTGATACTCGATTGAGCACATAGAAGGCGTCCACAACGTATGGACTGATTTGATTTCAAGGTGGGGTGGTAAGCCTCAACCTGCAGCACGAATTCATTCGGCCAAGTGGTTTACGAGGGCGCAACACAAGCGGGGCAGCGGGATGTCGGTCCAAGGAAGGACCACTACTGGTCCTACACCACTGCGTCCCATCGACCAGGACGGGTTTGTGCGGCCTACCGTTGACGAAATCGGCATACCCAATCACGGAATGATGCACCGAAGGGTAAGAGAAACAAGAAGAAGCTCCGGAAGTTGGCCGGTGAGATCCTTGCCGGGCCTCTGAAAGCAGATGCTTAGTGATGCTGAAGTGGCGGAGCCGATGCAGACAGATAGCGATAGCTGTGGAATTTTTGTGTGTTGGCTATTTTGGACGTGCGTGCAGAGTGACGCGCCAACCGATGCATCTCCGACTGGGGTCACGAAGCTACGATGGACCATGTTGCATGAGATCATGAAGATGAAGCATCGTTAAACAGCGAGAACATGTGTCGAGTGCATGTGCGGACGCTAACATCTTTAATACATGGGCAATACCTAATTGGAACCTGAAAAAAAAATTGTATGGATACATGAAGCTTTGGAGGTGGAATCCTCACAGTGAGCGATCTCGCCAGATTGCACTGGAGGTCACTCCGACTTTTTGCGAAGTAGCGCACACATAAGTTTTAAAGGTTTAAAAGCCTGGAAACTACCTGGATCACGGGCATGTCCATTGATTCGATTAAATGCTTCCGACAAGTTCTACTTGCCGTCACTTTCACTTTTGGTGAAGTTGCGCACACATGAGTATCCCAGGTTTCAGGCCTGGAGAATACCTGGTCAGGTGATATATGCGCTCGATGTAACCTCCCTGCGTCTGCCGACCCTCTTAATAAGGTTACCTGGAGATAACTTGGATGACCCCCTGGATAATACCTGCAGAATCAGATTTCTGATAATATTCTGAATCTGGGAAACCTGGACTAGGGGGCCGTCCTTAAAAAAATGCCATTTGACATTCTAAAAGTGGTATATGAACAGGCCAAAATTATAGATCTTACTATACAAAGCCGTGCCTCCGTACGGAACAGCCCTGGAGTTTTAGGCTCCGCGAGCCTCACAGTTATTAATAGGGTTCAATTTGTGAAAATGCGTGTTGATAAAAAAAAAGACTACCAGTACACAATGAAACAATTGAAAACATGATAGTTTATCCACACTCGACTTAATTGCAATTAGAATAGGAGAGTACACAGGTCGGTGGTAAGGGAGTAAGTATTGAGTAGGTAAAGTGGGTGACTAGAGNGTGGGGACTTCAGCAGGTTATTATTGGTAACCGTATGCCGCTGGTAAATATGGTAGAAATGAAACTTAGAATTTCATATCCCGGGTGGTTAAAAATTAGAGGAAGTCGCCATGGTACACCCGAAGGCCAGTAAAGCGGCTTCTACAATTCCGCTTCTCGCATGAGCTATTAGGGTTGTCAACTGTGCAGCAGCAAGCAATATTTTTTTTGCAGCAAGGCGAGATTTGTTTATAGCGATCTGGTTGACGCAGGGTGCTTTTCGTGAGCAGCATGCTATCGCACACGATCGCGCACTATTACCCAAGGCGAAGCCGCACGCGCGGAGGTGAGATGGTGCTTCGAGACTGGGGGGAGGGGTGGGCTGGGTCATGAAGCTGGACACCGAGTCGCAGCTCGCGCGGGCGGTGACGGTGGTGGCAACGCTCGTATCGTCCTCCTTCAGATCGACTAATGAAGTCCGTGTACAGCCCACTGAGGTTGGCACCACGACGCCATCAACTGCCGTATGCACGGCACCGCGATTTAAGAACGCATTAGGAAAGGCTACAGACGTCAGGTGCATGCCGTCTGTGTGGGGAATATACTATTTATATTTGGGGCCAGCAGTACATTCAACAAGGTGGCATGCGGTAAGCGCTGCTACAACACGCAAGAGCTAGCGACTCCAAATCCCAGGTGTGGATTCGATCAGCGTTCTGACTGACTACACAGGCCGAGACGTGAGAACTCGATAAACCGGTTTACCGAGTTCGGAGGTTACAAATACCACTTTGAGAACTCGGTATAGCGGCTTACCGAGTTCAGTGTCATTTTAGTAATAAAGAGTGAACCAGGCCATGAACAGTTACGCCGGTTGCTGCTTGAGGGAAGCGACTCTTCGCTGTCGAGATGTACCCATTACCCAGCCGCCCAACTTCAACGGCGCAGGCAGGCTGCACACCGTCCTGCTGTCCTTCTTGCTGCTCGTTGATCGCCCGCCGTGGTCCACTGCGTTGCTCACCACGCTGCACCAACCTCGACCTGTTACAATGCAATGGTTAAAGTACGACCTCAGCAGTATCTCGCAACGACAGAAGCTATCCAGGCCATTGAGCAATTCTACGCGCTCACGGCACACCAAAGGTACCGACCAAACCTAGACCAACGATGCGCAGCAGCTACTTGCTGCTTGCGATTGCCGACATAATCCTCGCGTGCAGTGCTGATGTCTCGGGCTCCACTGGCGCAATGGGCGACACCGAGGAGCCCCGTTCACCTCAGAGCTCAGGCAGAGAGCGATAACACGGATGATGAAGAGAGGGGGAAAGGACTCGAGGACGCTCTCAAACGCTTTGTGGCTGACAAGCACTGGGAGAAGTCAAACAAGTTGGTTCGGGAGGGCGCCTCCATTCACACGCTGAAATGGAACAAGGTTAACCCCAGCGTCTTGTACAACCACATTGTGCAGCTCGAGAAACAGGGGCTGGGCGAAAAGGTGGTTACCCAGCTTTTCAAGAAACTTGATGACTACGAAGAACTCTTGAAGAAGGCAAAGGCAAAGGCCGCCACTCGCGGGCAATAGCACATCCTAGTTGCCTCGGAGCCTTGTGCCATGTTTTCCTCTAGGCTCTTCCTTTAGTCTCAATAAATGCAGAGGAATGGTGAGTCATTATGAACGATAGCAAAAACGACGAGAACCTTTACATCACGCTGCGTAACTCCGTTTTGTTGCATTGCTGGTGGTAAGAAAATCACACACAAAGGTGTATTTTGAATCCCTGGTCCTGGGACTTCTCCGGTACAAAACGCGAAAAGCGCGAAGGTCAGTTCATTTGTCAAATCGATCCGCCGTGCATTGTGGTTAAGTGAAACGGTAGATTTCGAGAAGTGGTGCTGGAAACTCATGCTCAAGCTGAAATTTTACTCGCCCAAAACGCAAGAGCCGTTGCTACCACCGATCGACCTCCGCCATGACCGTTCACGGGAAGCGTTAACTTTGCACCGGTGGTTTGTTGGGGCCTCAGTGATGAGGGTATTACCTTCTCGTAAAGTTTTCCGCCACTTTTGTCACATTCTCAGAAGGAGGAGAATACGACGACAAGGAAGATGCGCTAACGTGAAAAATGAACCCCGCTAGGGAGGGAACCACGAAACAGGACGCAGCTGGAAGGCGACAAAAGAGATTGGGAGCCTCGTTATAACCTCAGCATGTATTCCTATTCTGCTATGTAACTCCAAGACAAGTTTGACTTCTATTGCAAATTGCTGTATCTTGCGCACGTTACGTAGAATGGCCCTGCGGTTCGAGTCAATATATCTTTGGTATCGGAAATCAGTGAATCTGTTTCGTGGAAGCACGAAGTACAGTCGTGGCTCTGCAGGATTCCAATAAGTTTAGCACGTAGTGGAGGCCTGCCTGCTTGCAGGGGTGCTTGTGTGCGTGCACCAGTCACCCAAAACAATACGTCCGGCTTGATTATCGCATCCGACGACTTGTAATTTGTCGCCGCTGGACGCAGGTAGATTGTTGTCAGCAGCGATAACTTCATTGTCGTTATTGAAAAAGACAGTTTGTAGGTCGGGCAGCTGAATTGATATGATACCATCGCCAAAATCCCTTGTGCATCGTTATCACCCTCGCCTTCGCCTTCGTTTCAGACTCCTTATCACGGAAGTGACTATATATTATATTCACCATCGTCGTATGCCTCACCGTTGTCGAGCAAGCGCTGAATTCGAAACGTTCCACCTCGCGGCAGCACTGAATGCACCTGTCCTTCAAACAGATGTCCGTGGAGCTCTGCAAGAGCGCCAATTCCATCAGTCGCAGCAACGAATTCCAGAAGTTTCCGCTTATCCTTCACGCACAGGCGCTGATAGATCTCTTGCTGCACATATTGAGATGCGAAAACGACGGACTCGTTGGCAAAACGTTTGCTGACACGATAGTGAAGCAATTGATGCGCCACTTGAGCGTCGTCCGCATCAAGTTTTCCACAGGCGTTCATCAACCAGTTGACGTCCACAACGGCCATCGCGTTTTCAAGCAACACTTGTTGGTCATCCAATTGTGCGTACCGTAAGACATAGCGCGCGATGCCACCCCATCGACGAAAGCAATCCTGCACGACGGCCACTGGCGTATCCGAATACAGCAGCTCACGACAGTTAAAAATCTCCGTGTTTCCATACGCCGGGAACAAGACCTGACAGGGCCACAAAAGTAGTAGAGATTAGCGACAGCAGAGATGACTAGTAAATACGATGCCAAAACAAAGCTTATCCAGAATTGGTTGCCTTCCTCAACCGAATCAATCAGCACCTCGACACTATACGTAGCTTTCCATACTACAGCCCAGCGAGACTTACACTTGTGACGGCGCGGCGCAGGTCCGACGTGAAGATGCCCGGGGCCACGCTAAGCCGGACGCAGAGCTTCGTCGTGAACTGCTTCGGCAGCAACGCGTCCTGACGCCCCTTCTCAGTGATCTCGACGCAGTTTTGCTTAAAGAACGGTTCTTGTTTTTAATCGCGAGATTGGCTTGGCCCAGCTCGTACAGCACGACAGACAGCTCGTCCTTGTCAACGCGCCCGTTGGACTCGTAGCAGCGCTCGAGGAGGCGCGATGACGCATGCTAACCTCCAGCATCACCACCGCATTAACTTCTCGATAGTTGTCAACACCTCGCTGGCGGAACAAGTAGACCCTCGTTTCGTCAGTGTTTCTACACAAAGCAAGAGGTGCCCAGCAACTTGCTTACTTTTCTAGTGCCGTCTTCTCTTCTCTGTCGGGTGGAGCAATCGCCACCTTCGGACAACATGCGAGCTTTCCATTAGTTAATAAATTACGCACTTAAAGTGGTGGGGTGACGACACAGGCAACATGCACGTAATGTATCAGTTTCGTCGGGTATTACTTCCTACATCGTTCACGGTACTTGTTATACTTTAATTTAGTATTTCACCTCTTTCAATTGGGATATGAGCTGCGACATAGCTTACCGGGTATTCAATTTTTGGATAATCATATTTCCACTGCGATCCTGTCTTAGCTCTGAAAATATATTTCAGAGAATTACATTACAGTCGTTCAAGTTGTATGGTCAACATCAATCCCCGCGCCCTCCTAATTTCGTACGATAGCAACTCCACCAGAGAAGATGGTGAATCTCTTATGTGGTATCGTCGGTGAAGCGGGGGACATATTCGGTGTGAATATCGACGATGGTGTACAGGTCTGCGAGTTGAAGAAGGCGATCGCAGACGAGCTGGAGTACAATGAGCCAGCCGACAAACTGCAGCTTTTCCTGGCGAAGAAAGACGAGGGCCGTGGCCCGTGGCTGACGGAAGAAGAAGTGAAAAATGGTGTTAGTGACACCACTGGTCTGAAGCTGCTGCGACAGCATATCGGCGATGCTGGCCTATCGGAAGACGCCGTGCGACTCCAAGTCACCAAGCAAGAAGTTGCAGATCTAAAAGGCCCTGTGAACGTGCTAGTGTGGGCTCCAAGTGCTGCTACCGAGTGGAGTATGCAGCTTCGTAACAACGCAGAGCTGGAAGCGTACATGCGGGTGGCCCACAAGATTCGAGACTCGAAGGAAGTGACAGAGATGGTTGATGTGCTCATGAAGATGCACAAGGACATCGAGCACTTTGACGACCTAACGATGCGGTTCGTCGTGCTGGAGAACTCGTCCGGCACCGGCAAGACGCAGATGGCATTCAACCTCATGGCCACTGGGACTTGTGACGTTTTCTACGTGGTATGCGGCCCTGTGCACCGAGAGGAGCACCAGTCAATATACAGTACTTCCGAAGCCCGAAGTGCAGCTTTGGAGGCGTGCATAGCAAGTGACATGGAGAAGGTGCGCGTGGGGGCTATTAGCGAATTCAACCAAACCTCAAGTATGATGCTGTACAGCTTCATAGTCGCTGCACTTCGTGGCGACGGGAAAATGTCGGTCGAAAAAACTCGAGCAGACGTTAAACGTGCCCTGAAGCACCACTGGGAGAGCACGGGTAAGCCGTTTGTCTTCTTTCTCGACGAGTTTCCTCGAGTCAGACATCTGAAAGGTGCGGAGATGGAGGAACGGACGAAAAAGGCTCGGATACTGCGGAATGTGTTTCGATCCTTTCACATTCTGACTGTGCTCAGTGCTACAAACGGCACCGCACGTGATCTGGTGAGATTTAGTGCTGGGTCTCGAGGCTCCTCGTCTACCAACACAAGCACCCCGTGGTGTGTAGTGGTTCCGTCGCTGCCTGCGTTTGTCCCCACAATTGAGACGAGTCCGTGGTTGATGTGGATTCTTGAGCGCAGCCGGCCTCTATTTGCGCATCGTGCGGAGCAGTACATGGTGGAGAATCCGTACTCTGGGGGCAGTGGAAATGATCAGCTTCAGTATTTGACTACTATATCAAACGTTTTGGTGACGCAATTTCGAGGGATAAAACAACGGTCAGCAGAGAGAGAATTCGAGCTGGGGCAGTTCTGCATGCTTTTGGGTTCCAGCTACACGATTAGTGATGGTCACGCCAATCTGATTGATGGTCACTATGGGCGTCTTGAGGAGACAACGCCTGTCCAGCTTGCTCTGAGCAACGGCGAGACAGTGAAATACACCAAGTTCGTGAAAGACAGAGAGCGATGGAAATTTAGGTGCCGATTCCCAGCGCCAAGTGACGACTTGCTCCTGCACCTAACATTGATGGGAGACCACGATTTATCATCTGGAGAAAAACAGCGCCCACTGCAATATCCGGTGTGCAAGGAGTGGCGAAGCTTCAAAGTACCGAATTTCTTCAACACCAGCAATCGAAAATCCAACGATGGTATTGCTCTAGAAGCCCTCGTGACAGCCGCCGTCGTCCTTGCAAGCCGCCGAGGAGGATACTATGGAGTGACATTTCCGGCGTTCCTCGGCAGATTATTGTATGAGCTGGGTGTTGTTGATGATGTCGACGCGATCATAAATCTCCCGAAGCAGCTGAAGAAAGATGCTGTGATTCCGTATCTGTCGATGCCGAACATGGAGTGGCCGGAAGCGTTTTTGCAGTATTGGCAGGAGAGCGATGCCAAGTTTGGTAATATGGTTCGTACCCCCGACAAGGAGAGGATAGACTTCAAAGTGAGTCCGAACGACAGCAATGGCTGGTTGTGTCTCTCGGGAGAGTGCAAGGATCGCGAGACGTTGGATCTGGGAGCCTTGAAAATCATTCTGTCCGTGTACCACGTGTGCCGCACCACACAAACATCCATTTGGTGACAGTTCAAGCTCTCCAGCAGAAGTATTTTGCTTGGACTTCGTGGGCAGCATCCAAGACTGCTACGGCCACAGCGCCGACTGCTGCTGCACAGCCAGCACGTGATTGTAAGATTTTCAAAGAGACGAAGCCGGAAGTTACTGAAGGAGCACACGAGGTCGCCACCCCTGCTGTCTGTTACCAAGCAGAATCCATGTGCTGACGCATCTGGCAGCTTAGTGGAGGCCCCCGACAACGCGTCTGCGTCCGAGTTCTTGAAGGAAGTTCATTTGCAGTACGCTGACTTTTACCGCATCTCGAAAGGCGGTACTGTGGAAGAATTTGATGTGCTGATGAAAGCTAAAGCTTCCACCAGTGGTGTCGATGAACAGATGCTAGAGGAGAACGGCGCTGGCAAGCTTATTTTATTCATCGAGGTTGGAGGCATTACGAAGAAGAGAGGCTTGGATGAAAACGAGCACGCGGAATCGTCTAAACATCAGAAGGTCTGGACGTGTTGCTACTCGGGCGGTAGACGCAAAGGAGGCCGGACTCGTTAACGTTTACGTGGTGGCTGCATTTGCCTTGTTGCCTTGCCTTATTTTGGCGCCCTTGTTTTACATCATGAATGTATCCGTTGAGCCCTAGGTAGCATAATACGCAACAAATGATGAATTTCTGATGCCAAATGTCTCCTTTTGCTAAGTTATTTGAGTGCTGCTCACAATATTCCTGTTCAAGTCGTGAACAACTTGCTCGTGGAAGCGCCGGCATTGTTTTACCCCCCCTCCCCCCCCCAACACTCGCTTATTACTTGCATCTAGTCCTCCATCTTGTTGCCTCGGGTTCGAGTATCGTAGTAGGTGCTATCACGCTGGCAATTCCAAGTGGATCGAGTTGTGGATTGTGCCCATTCACACCTTAACGATGTTTCTACTTTCGTATTTATTTGGTGGTACATCGGATGCTGAGTCTGTACAGTAAATCTGGTGAGTGTTGCTGCCATAGCATGGAGCAGTTACGCTAGAGGCGTAGCTTCGGAAAGTTTGTAGGTCTCGGCGCTAGCTCTGTACCACGTGCATGACATCGGATACGACAGAGTCCCTAGATCTGGATCTATGTGCCAGCGCATGAAGAGCTGATTGAAAGTGCGGGTCACTTTACGTGGCAAAAGCCGGGCGATGAGGAGCAGCACCACCGAACTAGCTTGGTACACGTATCCCCCGTAGAATAAGTACCCGGTAAGTAGCAACGCTTCCACTGTGGAGCAGCGTTTGTCCATGTACATGGTGTACCCGAAGTCGTCGCAGTCTTTGAAGAGTCTGGTGAACGGAACTCCCAGACAGTTCTCTTCGAACGACGTCAGCCGCTGTTTTGCAGGTTGTCCTCCTGCTCCTACCAATCCTGCGTTGCTGACGCGGTAGTGGTACATTTTAGCGCCAGGGTTTCGCTTCTTGTACAGTTTGAGCAGGAACGTGACATTAGCAGCTACCAATCCAAGCGCGAGTGAGGCGACAAGCACGACGAACACCAAATTGTAGGTGAACACATAGCACGAATCCTGCAGACCGCAGTACTTTGCACCGAGCGTGGATGTTCGGCGTAATAGCTCACCGTTCATGTCCCCGATAAACGCTAGCGACGAGATTCGGTAGGAAGAAATGACCGCACCAACACTGACCGTTGCCGCCAGCAGGATACATTCCCATGGGAGACGGAAATCTCAGTCTAGGACCTGCTCGCCACTCCGGGCCTTGATCAAGTTGACGGTCGAGTATGCGAACGCCAGAAAGCAGAGCGATAGGTTCAGGATTGACGCGGACGACAGAGTTCCAGTAGAGAGACCCAGGTAATACATATTCGAGTTGAACGCGAGGTGGTAAGTAACTTGAGCCAGGTAGAATGGCTGCATGCGGCCGTTTTGGCAGCGATACGCCCAGATCTGCGCGAGAATCACGGAGCGCTTGTGTGACATCACTTGGTACAGACTGATGACCCCCATGAGTAAAATTTGAGAAACGATAACACACGGCAGGACGCTCAGCTCCACTGTATCAGCATATCGACTTCGAAACACGCTGATAATCTGGTCAAGTCGAGTGTGATCTGTTTCGCGCAAGTCATTCGTGTACTCCCATTCGGAATTGTATTGATTGCGAACACACACGTCGCCGGTAGAACAAACGGGCAGATCGTCGGGAGCTTGCAGCGTCAAGCCATACGATTTCCAGTGGTCCAAGAGTGTACACGCATCCTCCACGTAAACTCCGGTCGTATTCACGACGCGAACGCGACATCCGGCGTAGTATGATCGGAAAAGAGGCTGCGTGACGGTAGTGAGCCCGTAGATAGTTGGTTTCGTATTAATGTAGCGCGATATTGCAGGGGGGCTGCTTCCGGTGATCTCGTAAGGGAAAAGCTTGAGAACATCCGGAACCACAGCCAGTAGATCCTCTCCATCCGTGGCGTAAGCTAGCTTTTCGCCAATGATACCTTCATTTTGAATGTCTGGACGGCAATCGGTGTAATGAGGAAACGTGTTGACGTCTGCCACTGATACACATGCATAGTCCGCACTGCCTTTGACTGTCTGGAACTTGTGAAGCCGCAATAGCACGCCGATATTCCACCGCGAGACGCACGTGTCCTTCCGCTCGACAGCCACTTCAAGTTCACGCCTCATTTGAGGAGGTAGTGATAGTCCCAACGTGTTGATAACACTCAGCACTCCATCCGGCCCGCTTGCAAGGACGACGTTAGGTGTCCCCCAGTCGTTGACCCCAGCGGAACACACAGCCCCATTCGCGTCGAGATTGTCCGCAAGTGCGAGCGCAGCTGGGGTCAGTCTACTGAAGTTTCCGTTCGCCATAGCTTCTGATGCGATCGCTTGCATGTCTTCATACGGCGGTTTGCTTAGAATGGCGTCGCTCCCGAACGCGCTCAACTGGATCAGCACCTTTCGACACGAGCAAACGCAGCCACTGCATCCGCCATGCATCACAGGGTCAAGTTGACTGTAGGCGAAGTAGCTGTCCTTGGCTTCGATGAAGAACGTAGCGGAGGAGATGTAGCCCGTGACTCCACACAGAATTAGCAGCAAGACGGGAGCAACCAGGCATCGCCCACTCACTGCTAGCACCGCTTGGATCACGGCAGGATGAAGCATCGATCTTCAATTGCGACTACTATCACGACTCTGCTTCTCTGCGTGGTATTGAGCTGCCCAAGTCCCCGTTCTCTTCGCATCCTTGCTCGACTCCTTGCTTTCGTCTGATGGTTCGCCCATCGTGTTCCAAGTGACAAACAAATTGAAAGTGAGAAAGCTGGAATGACTAAGAACAGAAAAAGGTGCCGAGACTCGGCGGGGTCGGGTGTTGCATATTAAATTTGGATTGAGGCACAAGACGATCGGGCCGCCCTAATATTAAGTATGGAATTAAACTCGTATGCTCGAGACACGCAAGGCAAGATCAGAAACGGATTTCTGTTTCTGGGACAACGTAGTTAGCGTTGGCGGACAACGCAACGGAGAGGTGGTGCCCTCAGCAGGAGGGAAGATCAGACTTCCGAGTGCAAGGAAAGCACCTGACCCCATAGTTGTTTAATTTCATTGTTACGATCCGTTTTGGTGCCAATTTCAGTAGGTCTAGCTCTAGAACCGTCTGGACGCCATTTCTGATGCTAGGGATCTGACGAAGCCAGTATGAGGAACGACACAAATTAATCAAATCCGATCACGCGTCAAAGATGACAAGCGCATGTCTTGTCGTCACCATGTATTTATTACGTTGCAAAGGTATTTGGAGGTTTCGAGTATTATTATCTCGATTTGAAGCCCCAAACACGATGCCTAGCTGGATCTCATTCAAACGGAGAAACTGCAGCAAAACTTGCTTTATCATCAGGCTGCAGAGCTTGACAAACGCATCTGAGCCGAATTCAAAGCTTGGTGGTGGTGTGTGTGTGGAAGTGCTTCCTGCCTACAGCCAATTCTTGTACATGTACATTCAGCATTCATCGCTTTGACCCGCACTCATCACACCGTTTTTAACGAGAAAATAGTCAGCTCGAGGCCTGGTGAAACTTGTCTGCCACTGAGGTGGAGACGAGAGGGTTAACAAAGCAAACAGGTAAAGGTCTTCGGTACCGATAGGGTTCTAGGAGATGAAAAGGAGTGGAGCAAAGCAAGTTATGAAAACTGGCATCGGTGAACAGCACTCATCGTCGCCTAGCAGTCTCTCCCCCCAACGGATAGGTAGGAAGGAGGTAGAGCGAGGGCTTACTAGCAGATATGCAACCAAAGGATACAATTGCCACGGTTACGATGTCGTGCGTGATCTATAGTTTAGCAAGAGTCTTGCCTGCTATGGCGTTGTAGTAGAGAATTTTACGCCATATCGCGGTCTGCACGAAGCTCTGACGTAGTTTCAATTCCAGCTTTAAACTAATCAAACAACGCTGCGCGATTTGTGGGTCCGGAAGTACAACTCTACTTTGGCGAATACCAGAACCATGAAGAAACTGTTCCGTCGATTAGCGCATGATGTTACACTTTACTCTAGAGCCTTGATAGAGGTGGAAATTCCGCTTACCGGTGGCCTTCGTCTCTTACGTACCCCATTGGCAAACCCATATTTTGTCGGAGCGCCCCCTTTAGGCTACGACATTGCGTATTTGGAAATTCGACCTGAACTCGCTTTTAGAGACGTTGAAGGCAAATTGCTCACTTACATAATTTGGGAGTTCTCGTACCAATACCATATCGAGACTACGTTTGCACATTCACGAAGTACCATCTCAACCCGATAGGCTGTGCGCTTAAACTGCCGTTCGACGTCAAATTGACGTTCCGGCGTGTGGCAGAGCGAAGCAAGATGATGAAAGTGGGTAACCGCGAAAAAAATGTTAAGCAAACTGAACCAGCTCGTTCTATCAAACATACCGTGAGATTCTCTACATTTGCAGTTTTCCCATTCGGCGACAAGTTCTGTCGTAATTCGTGCAGAAGGATTCTGTGGTGAAGACTTCGGCGAAGGGGGTGATGGTCCGAGTGATGGAAATTGGAGCATGGAAGAACCTAGATGAAAATAGTCTCAGCGATGCAGGAGATACAAATGATGGTCCAAGTAATGATTAGCGCTATGATCGCACCCAGGCGACGGCAACATCGGTTGTAAATCGATTCAAGCGATGAAGGGTGACCAAGGAGACGAAGGTATCATTATAGCTCCAAAGAAGATTGAGTAGAGATTTTGTACCCCATTTAATGGGGGTTCATGAAAGTCCACACACAAATCCGGTGTTGGATGGACCAGGATTTCTTATAATAAAAGTCTTAACTGCTATGGTCAGGGACCACGCAGTGATTAGTCATGATCTACAAGCTTCGGTTGAAGCGGACTGACGTTGAGGTTACTTGGACACAAAGTGTCTCCCCGAATTTAAAGCCTTATTTCATCCAATCACATAACGAATCTGCTCGCCACGTATCAAGTGTGGGGGGGGAGCAAAGTTCAAGCCAGTCGACGTCACTAGCGAATCGACCGAGTCAAGCGCAAAGGCCAGAACCGTCGACGACACGCCATGGCGCCCAAGATCCTGGCGTTTCTGGCGACGCTGCTGCTGTGCTGCGTGGCCTCCGCCGCGGGCCAGGAGGCCGCCCCCGTCGCCGTCAAGGCGCACGCCAGCCACATCCTCGTGGACACGGAAGCCGAGGCCGACGAGCTGAACGTGCAGCTGGGCGAGGCCGCCAACCTCTTCCTCAAGTTCGCGCAGCTCGCCAAGGAGCACAGCAAGTGCCCGTCCAGCCGCAAGGGCGGCGACCTGGGCACCTTCAGCCGCGGCCAGATGGTGCCCGCGTTCGACCAGGTGGCGTTCGAGGGCGACGTGGGCGTCGTGCACAAGGTGCAAACGCAGTTCGGCTGGCACCTCGTGCTCATCTCCCGCCGCCTGGACGGCACCGAGGCGCCAGACTCGTTCCGCGGCTTGAAGGAGACGCTGCTCAAGATCATGCCCTTCCTTGGCCCCATCATTCTGATTGGCATCATGGCTCTCGGAGCTCGGGGAGGCAAGGGCGGGCCCCGAGCGCATGCGTACCACATTTTGGTTAAGTCCGAGGACGAGGCCGACAAATTGTTCAAGGAGGTGGACGCCGCGGACGACAAGAAGGCGAAACTGTCGGAGCTCGCTGCAACGCACAGCACGTGTCCCTCGGGCAAGAAAGGCGGAGACCTGGGCATGTTTGGGCGCGGAGAGATGGTGCCCCAGTTCGACAAAGTGGTGTTTGAAGGGGAAGTGGGCGAGCTCGCCAAGGTGCAGACCCAGTTCGGGTGGCATGTGCTGCTCTGCACCGAGCGCCTCGGAGACAAGAAGAAGGCCAAGTAAGCAAATGGGACGGTGGTGCTGGCTTCAGCTCCAGCTACTGGCGTGAGAGACAAAAAACATGGAAGTGGGATTCTTGTCATTTCCAGGGTCGGTGTATGCTGCTTGTCTCCGTTTTTGTCGCTGTGTGGCCACAGTGCTGGTGGTAGGATCACGCGTAGTCCTACCGTCGTCTGCACCAATGCCAGTCCGTGCCGTACTTCCACCTTCATCCGACGATGTACACGCTCTTCTCGCTCATGTATGCCGTCTTGTCTTCAGCGCGACGCCGTGCTTCATCTAGGTGCTTCTTCGCTGCTCTCGCGAGCGGTCGCGATGGCTCTGCTGCCGCCGTCGTGCCCTGAACTTGTGTCTCGACTCGATGTGACGCCTTCGCCTTGTCCGCGTCCTGATCGCCCGTTGTCCTCTGGGTTGTGCCGCTGTGCTCTCCCTTCCTGGCCGTCGTGGCTGGCACACCATTAGTTGACTCAGGCAGCTGGTCGTCTGCTGCCCAAACTCGTACTGCATTCGTCGTTTGTACGTGGTCCAGCTGCTGCGACTGTATCTCCCCTTGTAGGTAGTGCTGGTGTCGCCTCCGCATGCTGCTCGTCTCTTTCAGTGCTCACGATGTCCGTCGTGGCGCCAGTTGTCGAAACCTGCTGCCCACCTAGCATCACCCTCATGTCCGTCGATGCCACAGGAGCTTGCACTATCTCACCGACTCGCTTTTGGTTTGCTCGTTTTCGTCTTCCCACAGCTGCTAACATCGTTGCTGGTGCTCTAGAGAGTGCGTCAGCTACCACGTTGGTGTTGCCCGGTCTGTAGCTCACGTCTAACTCGTACTCCTGAAGCGTGACAGCCCATCTGTGCAACTTGCCCGTCAAGTTCGTGCTCGTCATAAACCATTTGAGAGCGGCATGGTCCGTAATTATGGTGAAGCGTCGTCCATACAGATAAGGTCGAGATAGCTTGATCGCCCATACCACGACCAAACACTCCAGCTCAGTTATGCCATACTTGCTTTCCGCATCGCTGTTTACTTTGCTCGCATATGCTATGGTTGCCATCCATCGCCTCAGTCCTGCATCAAACATGCGCCCAGACCCACTTGGCTCGCGTCTGTCACTACTCTGAATGGTATCCGAAAGCCTGGGTAAATGAGCAATGGCTTTGTTGTCAACACAACCTTAATCTGCTCGAATACCGCCTCTTGTGCGGATGTCTACTCCCATTCTACAGCTTTGCGTAGTAACTTCGTCATAAGCGCCATCATAGACCCGAATCCTTCCACAAATCGTCTGTATTAGCTTGCCAGGTTCACAAACCTCTTGACTTCAACAGCATCCTTTGGTCGTGGGAAGTTATGCACAGCTGTCATTAGTCCTTGCAATGGCCGAACCCTGTCACAACTCAGCTCATGCCCTAAGTACTCCGTCGATGTTGCCGCGAACAGGCACTTCTTCAGTTTGAGTGTGAGCCCAGTAGCTGCAAGCTGCTCTAGTACGCATGCTATTTCCACTACGTGTCGCTAAATGCCACCACGCGTGAAAACCACGATGCCATCCATATACACTAAACACGTCGTCCATGATAGACTTCGTAAGACTCCGTTCATGATCCGTTGAAAGGTAGAGGGTGCATTGTTTAGGCCAAAGGGCATACGAAGGAATCTGTACAGCCCCTGCTTCGTAATGAACGCCGTCTTATCTCGATCCTCAGGCGTCACTAGGATCTGCCAATAGCCCGCCCTCAAACCAAGTGTCATAAAGACCAATGCTCCACCCAGTGCTTCGAGAGTCTCATCAATGCGTGGTAACGGTTACACATCTTTCTTCGTCACGTGGTTCAGTGCGCGGTAATCCACACAGAACCGCACCTGTCCATCCTTTTTCCGTACGAGCACCACCGGAAACCCCCAAGCTCCGTTGCCTTCCTCAATGACGCCTGCTCGCAGCATCTTGCTGACGTTGTCCTCCGGAGTCTTATCCTCCATTTGCGCCTGACGTCGTCTCTTGGTCATTATGGGCGCCGTCGTTCCCGTGTCAATGTGGTGTCGAACGTCTAGTGCTGTCGCGGGTGGACAATCGCCCGGGTTCACAGTCAACTGTCGATAGATCCTAAGCAGTTTCATCATTAATGCTCGATTACTAGGCTCCTCGACCCCAATATTCACTTACTCTGAATTATGGGGTGCGTGTTCACGGTGAAAGAACATAGCACGCAATTCAAATGGCGCACTTGTAGTGTGGCAACGTTAAGATACGTGCGGCTTTCTAGAATTCAGCTGTCTGCCCAATGGCGCTTCGAGAAAACGAACCAAGCCTGGTGACGGACGCAGTCGAGAGGTCGCTGTGAGGGAAGATCTTCACGAACAGCCGGGAATGGGCAGCTCAGAGCGCTCGAAGCGACATTGGTGGCTGTCGGAGCCAGGGAAGTGAGCGACGAGCCGCGGCGAGCGAAGCAGGTGAGCTCACTTCGCAACTTGCAGTGTCGAGCTGAAGTGGCGATAAGCAGCACAGAGAACCAACAACGCAGCAGCGCGGGTTCCGTGTTGAGACGGACGAGGTTGAGGCGTGCGCGTGCGAACGGTGGTGTACGGGCGTACGAGCGCGAGGAGGACGGACGAGTGCGGACGGACGGGTGTGCGAGACGAGCTTAGTGTGCACGTACGGACGTTTGAGTGCGGACGTGCTGGGTGCCGGCGAACGCGTGAGGCGTGCGAGTGCGGACCAACGAGTGCGGACGTACTGGCGCGTACTAGCGAGTTTGACGAGCGCGTGTGGTATACGCGGACGGACGTCTGAGTGTGGACGGACGAGGACGAGTAGTAGTAGAAGAGCACGAATAGCTCTTTGAAGTTACGAAGTAATACAAGTAGGAACGGCGACGTTCCGGCGCGGGTGACCGAGCCAACAGGTGTGAAGTTCGTTGAGGTCGAGACGAAACGCGAACCAGGACAGACCAACGCGGCAAGCACTACCGCTATACGAACCCGCCGACAAGCAGGCGTTACTAGACTTGTTACAGCATTATACGTGTGATTTACCCGTCAACAATGTCCTTCATAATCTCCAACTACTACTAGTCCGTCCCGCTCCGGTCAAAAATCCTCAAGAAAAAAAACTTACAGTTAACCCTTTCGTGCGCCACGTGTTTTACCTCTTGGCGCTCAAGCTCGTGTCGGAGACGTCTGGCAAGTCGGCGGAGGAAATTCTGGCCGAGTTCGACGCGCGTCGTGACAATGGACACCAGCGCCAGTGATTAGTATGCACCAATAAAAGCAACAGATCGGAGGAAGAGCAGCTTCAACTGGAATGGTTCTCCTCGTATTTACATTTTACTTTAAAGAAGAAAAGCAAAGTTTTACACGGGGTTCGTATTACTTGCGTGTGGACTTCTTCAAAAGTTCTTCGTAGTCGCGAAGCTTCTGGTAATGGTGGCTAATCACCTTTTCACCATAGCGCTGTTTCTCGAGCTGCACAATGTAGTCTGACAAGAGGCTGGGTTTTACGTTGTGCTTCTTCAGCTTGTAAATGGAGGCATGCTCCCGAATCAACTTGTTCGACTTCTCCCACTGCCGATTAGTAGATCAGCGCTTGAGAGCATCCGAGACCCCTCTCTTCACCACCCGTATTATCGCTCTCTGGCTGAACTCTTAGGTGCCGAGTGTTGGAATGGGACTTCTCGATGGTGGAAATTGCGCCAGTCGAGGCCGAGGCCGCAGAACTGTTCGCAAGAACTATGGCAGTAATCGACAGCAGCAAGTAACTAATACGCATCAGCAGACCTCTTAAAAAGTGGGAAAATCTCGATTTTTCCCACTTTCTTAAGGTCGCTGGAATACCCACAAAGTGGGAGGCGACGCACTTGAGTTTGATTGGTAAATGTCTACTCTGAGGATCTCTGCTATGTAACCTATCTCAAAATACGGTAGTCGCTCCACTGGTGGATTCCCGTAGCGTTTGGAATCCCAGATAACAGCATAACCATGCGAAGAAAGGGCAAGAATAAATCTTGGAGCCAATCATAGATCTGAAAGGGGTACCCCTTTCAGATTATGGAAATGTCCTTTCTCGACTAGATCTAGGATTCAAAACGCTACGGGAATCGCTCCAGTTTTGCAATTTCGCACTCTTCGGCTAAGAAGTACGTGACCAACTTGGATCTTTGGGTCTGCAAAAGTCTCCAGACGCCCACTAACACCCAGCAGGAGACCGTCATCGTCGCTGTGGCAAGACTTTATCTTCTCACTGTTTCCAGCATTCATACTTTGACACTAGCAATTGAACCTGTCCCACCTGTTACACCAAAAGAGCTAGTCGCAATTACGCTTGTGGGGGTTTCCGCAACATTAGAGCGATTCCCGTAGCCTTTTGAATCCCAGATAACAACAGGGGTTGTCAATGCTGGCAACAGCAAGCAGATTTTTTCTCTCGAGGCTCCCAGGGTATTCATTTTAAGCCAATCACAAGAGGAGAGAACGGCCACCCTGTTTCCTCTCGCCGCAGCAGATACATTTTTTTCTGGTGTCTGTCGAGAAGTCCCCCCACCACCACCCCCCAAAGCTCCACCAGAACAGTCTTCGTACGACAGTGCTGTTTGGCAGCTTCCGGATGGTCAATTGCTAACTCCATGTGCGTCTCCGTCGATTGCTGTCCTCTGTCACCAGCCCGGGGTGCTGAGCTAGACGTATGCCATGTCGAAGTCCGCGGCAAGTTGCTCTAAGCAACCTAAAAGCCGTCGTAGACGCCAGGAGAGAAGCTGTGGCGCTGCGCTACCTGCTAGATGAAGATAACAGCAGTGACGATGACCTGGACATTCACCACGCGGCAGCGTACGAGCAGGTGCTTGCCTCCCGGTACTTCGCAAGGCCGTCATTGTACCGACGTCGAGAGGGCCGCTGGAAGCGATTACTGTATGACACGGAGTATCTGAATGCAACAGAATTTCTGGAGCACTTTCGAATGGAGCGCGGGGCGTTTTTCCGGCTTGTGGATCTCGTCAAGGACAACCCTGTCATTGTTTCTGACGGCAGGTGCCCCTTTCGCGGCGGAGCAGAACTGCATATGATGGTGCTGCTAAAGTGCCTTGGCAGCTTTGGTAATGATGGTACTTGGTCAAAGCAAGCACAGTTTCTTGGTCTCGGTAAAGGATCTATTGGGGTGTACCTTCGTCGGGCTTCAGCTGCATTGCTAGGTCTGGAGGCCAGCACGCTCATGTGGCCAGATGAGGCCGAGCGAGCTCAAATCTCGCAACGCATTTACCGCAAGTACGGTTTCGTTAACTGCATCGGCATGGCGGATGGTACTTTGCTCCCGCTAGAGTTCAAGCCCCAGACAAATGGCGAAGCCTACTACACACGAAAAGGATACTACGCGGTTAATGCTCTCATAATGTGTGATGACGTTGCTCGTGTGCGTCATCTTGTCGTGGGATGGCCCGGGTCAGTTCATGACAACCGAGTGTGGAGAAACAGCCCACCAAACCAAAACCAACAAGAGTTCTTTCGCCGAAACGAGTATATACTCGGTGATTCTGCTTTCCAGGCGTCACCCGTTATGATTCCTGCATTTAAGAAGCCTGCCGGTGGTGTAATGGATTCAACACATGCGTATTTCAACACGAAGCTAGCTAAGGCTAGGATTAAGTCGGAGCATTGCATTGGGCTACTCAAGACTAGGTTCCAATTCCTTAAGGGTATTCGCTTGAAGCTGAAGAAGCGACGCCATCTACGCAAGATAATTCGATATGTAACCTGCGCGTGGGGCATCCTGCACAATTTGCTGATTGCGGAACCAGTGCCTGAAGAATGGGAGGATGAAATTCGTGCAAATGGTAGCAGTCCAGTTGATGAAGACGATGAGTTGAACGTGGAGGTTCCTAGAGGTGCTGATGGCGAAGCTCGTCGTAATCAGCTGCTCGCGTACTTGTTGGAAGTCCGGGGATAGCGGGACTCAGCACTGGTAGAGGCAGAACTACGTCCAATTCGTCTTGTGAAACACCTTCAGCCTTAAGCTTCGTTCGCTCACGAAGCAAAGCTACGAGGCGCTGCATGCGGCAGTGTTTCGTTTCTTCCTGCAGTTTTAGCGCGATAACGTTGGCCTCCCCAATCCGTGCCTCCGATTCTTGTGCATCCTTCGCAGAGCGCTGCTGACGCAGCATCAAGTCTTCCCGTTTAATTGACAACTTTTCCAGCTCAATGCTTTTTTGCTGAGCCAGTTGAGCCTCTTTCAGCGCTACTAGCGTTGCATGCTCCGTTAGCCTGGTTCGTTGAAGTTTTGTACGTTTTCGTCCGTTGACAATCGTTTTGAGTGCACCGCAGCTGCGTTTTCCGGGTTGCTGGCATGAAGTTGAGGCAGCCGTCGTTGTTTCGTCCTCACCAGCAGCGATGAAAGTGCTCGCCACAGCAGTATTGGCTTCAGAGTCTCTTGGTGCGAGTTGAAGAGCACACTCAGAGTTAAGCCTGCCGCTATCAGTTTCGTCATCGCATGAAGACGAGCTATCACTGTCAGGGTCACTGTAGCTGAAGCCAGACTGTGTGTTAAGCAGAAGCGGGCGCGTGCTGGGGCTGTCGTCCATGATCGGCTGGATATCGTAGAAGGTCGGGCACTTCTGAAGGAAAGCGGCTCGGAGGTCAGCCTCATTTTGCACACCCTGCCCATTGTTATTTAGCCAGGCAGATGAAGCACGGAAGCTGGCCTCCAGCGCTAAGATTTTACTCATGACATCCTTGGGGGTTCGCGCTGTCATCACTCCACTGTCAGCAATCGTTGCTACGACTTCGCTCGCCAGCGTTTGCTTGGTCTCACCACTTTGCTCGTCGCCACCGCGATAGCGGTTATAGTTGTTGCCGTCGGTCATCCATTTGATCAGCACACTCAACGAGCTCACACTATTGCTTGGACCGTCGTTATGCCAGGGAAGCCGCTTCTTAGATGCGTGTGTAGTCTTCACCTGACGCTGGGCCTTCATCGCGGCGTTGTAGCACCGTTTTCCACAGACTGTCCTCGGGAATTGATCCTCTGCACCGAACGCAGCGAGCATGCTGGTCAAACAAGCGTGTTGAACGCTCTCAGAGCAGCTGTTGTTGTCACATGCCACCAAGCGCAAGTCTTCGCTGGTAGATTTGTCTACTCGGCGACACGATTTCCACTTGCACGACACTATGGCGGCAAACACGAAGGATCTCGTCTGGAGGGTCGATCTCCCGCAAAAAAAAATTCACTTGCTGCTGCTCGACTTGCACGACTTTTCTTTCCGTTCGCGGGATTTTTTTCCAGCCAATCATAGACCTTGAAAAAAATCGCCGACTTGCGCAAAAATAAAACGACTTGCTGCTGCCAGCACTGACAACCCCTAACATAACCATGCGAAGAAAGGGCAGGAATAAATCTTGGAGCCAATCATAGATCTGAAAGGTTATGGAAATGTCCTTTCTCGACTAGATCTAGGATTCAAAACGCTACGGGAATCGCTCCATTAGATGTTCATCGCGATAGAGTCATTCACCACTTCGGAGACGCAGGTACTGACAAAATAGGGCATGCATTCAAGAAACTCTACCGAGACTACGACATCAAGAAGCCGATTCGCGAAGCAATCGACAATTTCAACCATCGCCTTGCAAGTTTCGAAGAAATATGGCAACTTGGTGATGCCGCAGCGAAGTATCCGACTCTGACAAGCTTCTGTGAAGGGATTGCATCAGTCTTCCCAAACCCTCCAGTATTTCCAAACACCTCCACCGTCGAGTCAGATTTCTCACTAATAGCATGCGAGATTCGGTCGGTGTCTCGGTCGAGTTCGAGTTCAAGCTGGTGTTTGAGACCAGCCATCTGCAATGTTCTCTTGGAGCAAGTGCTACACTTACTTTGTAGATCGTACTCACCTTGCTAATGAATGAATCCCACTTTTCCCACTTTACGTCTGACAAATCGGTCACTTTTCATCAGAAAGTGGGGAAAGTGACTTCTCCCACTTACTAAGTGGTCTGCGCATCAGTGATCTTGGTTTAGTACCTTTCGTGTGCCGTGAGCGAGGAAAATTGCTGAATGGCTTGGATAGTTTCGTCACCGAGGTCGTATTTTAACCGTTGGGTCCACTAGTAGCCCGTCAACCCTGTACTTCATAATCCCCTACTACTGACACCCCCCTCGTAAACTCTGCCTATCCGGATCATTATCCTAATACATGCTCCTTTCAAGGCTCATATTCTTACGTATTTTAATACCCAATCCCACCCTCAATGAGACAGAAAATGGCCCCCATGGAAGTCCGAAAATATAAAAAAAATCGCTAGCCTAGCTATTGAATAGCGGGTTTCAGTAACGGAAACCTCTGGATAAGTACACCCTTGCCCGGTCAAACAGGGAATAGTCTCAAGCAAATCGATACGGCTATATTCTGCTTTTCGCAAA